>PVNU02003923.1:0-48250 GCA_003013855.2 Liriodendron chinense | reverse complement strand
GTATATATCATATCAACGCCGGCCATCCATTTGTTGAGATCATTTGAGGCCATTAAGTGAGGCAGATCCGAAGCTCAAGTGGCCCCCAATAAGTTTTTAATGGTTGGCGTTCAATCCCCACTCTTTTCTGTTTTGGGTCCACTTGAGCTTTGGATCTGCCTCGTTTTTGTTTCCATGCCCTCAAATGATCTCACCAAATGGATGGACGGCGTGGATACAACACATACATCATGGTGGGGTCATTGCTACACCCGGTGTAGCTAGCGGAGCTAACTCATGGGTGTAGCAAAAATTTTCTGGCAGCATCCCAGGCAGGGAACTTTCTGCGAAAAAGGCTTTCGCAAGGAAACCGGCGTCCGACTCGTTTCCGTGTGTACCACACCGCACCGACGTGGGTGTCGTGGAGGAACGTGGATTGCGTCCTAACCGCCCAGCGCCTCTCCAGGCCACCGTGGGCTTTTTCCACACTTGTTTAGGCATTTTTCAAAACTCAGGGAATTATCTAAGACACAGGTGGACCACACAACCAGGATTAAATACTCACCGTTGAAAACTTCTTTTAAGGGTTACAGAAGTTTAGGATTGAGCTGATTTTTGTGTTTTCCCTTCATCAAGGTTTATGTATCTTTATATGAATAGGTTGGATTGCAAATAAACAACAAGTGGGTCCTAGGAAAGTTTCAACCGTTAGCATTATTATCACTGCTGCTTCCTATGGTGTGGTCCACTTAAGCCTTGGATCTGCCTAACTTTTGGTGCTATGTCATAAAATGTCATGGAAAAATAGATGGATGGTGTGGATAAAATCAATATATTGCAGTGGCCACTCAGACACCCTGCCCGTTCCCCAGCTGGAGACAGGCGGGTGTTGGATGAGAGCGTGTTTAGTGCATGGTAATAGACTGCCCTGCGCAGAAATACCGCAGCCGTTACTGAATGGGATTTGAATCCCTTTCAGAGTATACGGGCGCGGCTTTCCAGTGGAAGCCTCGCGCCCAATTTCCTGTGCTGTGAAATTCTAGGTGGGCCAACAGTGATGTTTTTTTCATAAATCTACACCGTCCATCCATTTTGGGAGCTCATTTTAGGATATGAAAACAAAAATGAATAGGATCCAATACTCAAGTGGGCCGAAAACGTGAGATTTGAACGTCCACAGTTGAAATATTTATGGAGGCACGGGAGTTTCGAATCCTGTTAATACTTGTTTCTCCAGTTCATCCCAGTAATAGTGACATCATGAACGGTATATATGTCATATAAACATCACTGTGGACCATAGGGAGGTTTCAACGGTAGTAATTTACCTACCCACCTTTTCCTTTAATGAGGCCCACTTGAGTCTTGGATCCGGTTCATTTTTGTTTTCATCTCCTAAAATGAGCTCCCAAAACGGATGGACGGGGTGGATTTATAAAAACAAATCACTGTGGGCCCCACCATGGCTACTAGCGCAAGAAATTCCTGCGTAAGGTGTACGTTCAATTGAGCTTCTGTATCCTTTGGTGTGGTCTACCTGCGATTTGCATCTGCCTCATTTTGGGCACTTGCCCTCAAATGAGGTCAAAAATGGATGTCCAACGCAGATTAAACAAATACATCATGGT
This sequence comes from Liriodendron chinense, assembly GCA_003013855.2. Classification (NCBI taxonomy): domain Eukaryota; kingdom Viridiplantae; phylum Streptophyta; class Magnoliopsida; order Magnoliales; family Magnoliaceae; genus Liriodendron; species Liriodendron chinense. Next base: position 46,643 of record PVNU02003923.1, on the reverse strand, counting down.
GTGGCCCATTGTAACGGGTTACGTAATCCAATCCACCTCCATGCAATTCATGTTTTCAAACAACTCACGTGTGTATAAACCCATGGGATTCAAGTATATCCACCTTTCCAAAACACAATGAGGAGGGATTGGATCCCAATTCTATATACACTAATGTGCCAAACACTTCAACCACTGGCTGCAGCATCCCACGGGATTAAATCGAATTCCATATAAGTGTAATGATTACATTGAAAACACTTCCATCCCACCGACTCCCACCTACCGACTCCCACCTACTCCCGTGCTCCAAACACACCTTGAAATCCGTGTCCCCGTGGAGAGCTGCGGGGCCTAAGGTATCTACTTTATCAACCCCATTAAGGCAGATCCAAATCTCAGGTGGACCACACCACAGAAAATAGTGGTGATTGAATGCTTTGCCCATTAAAAACCTTATAGGGGCCCATGTATGGTCGACCTGACATTTGTATCTGCGTCGCATTTGGGCTCATGACCGGGGCAAAATGGATGGATTGCATGGATAAAACACATGCATCATGGTGGGGTCTACAGAGATTTTCTTGCATCCACATTGTGCTGCGTGGCTCACTATGCAAAATTGCAATCCTGTAAAAATGATGGGGTGCAGGTGGATGTGCTGCACTGACTTTAGGCCCCATCTTGATGTATTTTTCTTACATCCATGCCGTCCATCCGTTTTTAAAGCTGATATTATGCCACTAACTCAAAATTAAGTAGATCTAAATCGCAGGTAGACCACACCAAAGGAAAAGTGGTGATTAAAAATAAAACCTTTTGCAACCCACAAAAGTTTTTCATCAAGCTGATATTTTGTGTTCCATTCATTTATGCCTTTATGACCTTATCAATGGATGATTTCAAGAGATAGAATTTTTAATGTTAGGAATTTTATTTTTTTCGGTCTTTTTTTGGTCGTGGAAAAGCCTTTTATAAAAGCAGAAAAACTCTCCGTTTATAAAATGTCAAAATATGCGTGTTAAGATGGTGGATGGAGCAACTGAGGGCATCCAGAAGCCACAGCAGTCTCCCGCGTGGCGTGCGTGTGATTACGAAATCCCAAGCATTGGGGTGAGTGGAATATCTGTCTCCGAGACTCTCGTATAAATACAGATAAATGCCAGTGCCTTTCCTTCTTACATATAGAGAAATGGTTTCCTACCATGCCATCCTTGCAGTGCTCGTTCATCATCCTCGCACAATCAAGAAGTAGGCTTGCGTTTTAAACCGACGAAGGCTGAATTGTTGGGTTATCTTTGGAAAAAGAACAGAGACCATCATTTTCCAGCAAATACATCACAGAATGCGACATCTACAGTTTTATCCTGATGAGCTTTCAGGTAAAGGGATTCTAAGGATTCTCTCTCTCTTTTCTATACAATTTGCATGTGTAATATCCAATAACTTGATTTAGTTTGCAGGAAAGTTTCAGGTTGGAGAGGAGGACATGTACTTCTATACGCAGTGGAATCGAAAGCATAAGGGTGGGTCGTGCGCAGATCGAACGGTGGGAAAAGGTTCTTGGAAGGCTAGTATTGGGCATACAATCATTGATGATCAAGGTAAGTACTTGGTTATGAGAGGAGTTTGAAATTCTACATGAATAGGAAGGAGAAAACTGAGTGGATGATGAAGAGTACTATAGGATCGATAAGGTCGATCCCCACCATGCAAACTACGTCTGAGGCTAGTCGTGGGAAGAGGAAGAGGTGGCTGCAACTCAGGATGATCAGCAGGAAAAGGTTGAGAAACAAATAAGAAAAAAAATGGCATATATCTTGCTCGCGTACATCCATCTCTGTTTAGTGTATATATTCGTGTAATACTAGGGGACCACCATACTCTTTTTTCCATATTAGTGTTGTATTCTATTTTTGCTATTACCTTATTGTCCTATGTGAAAAATTTATTGATTATAAATTAATAGAATGGGAGCATATCCCCAAATTTCCTGACTTTTTTCCTAAAATTTGGGTATATCCTCCAATTCTATTAATTATAGTCAATAATATTGTACGTAGACAGTAAAAGAATAAGCCAAAAATAGAATACCAAAACTAATATGGAAAAAGAATATGGTGGTCTCGCAGAAATATACAAACATGTGTACTAACAATCTCTTGCTTTTTAGATACCAAAAATAGGGTGAAAACTGTAATCTGAAATGCGGAATAAAGGATTGATCTATGCATCAATTGCAGGAATCAAAATAATTTGATCTGAAGTTGCGTACCTATTTGAGAAGCCATAGGATGAGATGGACGGACTGGATCTTTCGCACCTTACACCTTTAGAGGACACTAAGGGATAGAAAAGTTTGTGTCCACGATCGATGTGTAGGCTTGGGGACCCGTCACTATTTATAACAAATTGCATGTGGGAGTTTTTCTTTATTTATTAAAAAAAAACCCATCGAAAACTCCCCTTCATTCATGACTTCACACTTAATATCCCATGCCCATTAATGTGGTGTAAACGAAGCGTCCCACCCCAACTTACAATGTGATCACGACTTTAGTGGGGTCCACCGGTATGCTTGATCATATATCCATCTTTAGGTAGATCCAAGCCATTGATCATGTAGGCCCACTTTAAGAAGTCTTACATTCTCCCACTTGGGCCACATTGATCAATGTTCAAAATTTATTTTTTCAAAATATTTTGCAAAACATGTTTTGTTATTTTAAAAGAAAACATCTGAATGGTTAACCAATGAATCTGTTGGATAATACAAGCAACGCTTCTACGATCTAGTCCATCAAGATTAGCAGCATTGGATCGTGGTATTACCACAACATTTAATCTTTGCGAAGTGAGACGAATCACGGTCACAAATGCTACCACCCTTAACGACATAGATCAAGGACATGGAAGTGTGGTATGAAGATTACACATATAACGTGATCAAATGTGCCTATCTTCAAGAGGTCCTGGAGCTTTATATGTCTCTAATGAGACATGCTTAAATTCCACTTACTCAAGCTAAAGTTGCGAATACTTAATGAGAAGCAGAAATAAATTTAATAAACAGAATCATCAAAGTCATATAAATGAGATCTCTGTAAATGTCTGTGCATAATGGATCAAACTAAACTCCCACTAACTGAATACATCTGTGAGATTAATGACATACCATAGAAGTCACATGCTCTTGAAATAGCATGATAGAGAGCCCTTTAGTGAGTGGATCTGCTATCATCTGCTTAGTGCCGATGAGTTCCACAAACACTTGACGATTCTGAACTCTTTCCTTCACAACAAGATATTTAATGTCGATATGCTTCGACCTTGATGAATGCTTGTTGTTGTTTGAGAAGTTTACTGTAGCTGAGTTGTCACAAAAGATTCTCAACGGTTTCAGGATACGCTCTAATACCCGCAACCAGAGAAGAAGCTCTATAGCCATATTGCCTGATTTGTAGCTTCGTGACATGCAACGTACTCAGCTTCCATGGTTAATGAGGCCGTTATTGTCTGTTTCACGCTCTTCCAAGACACAGCCCCACCAACCATCATAAAAATATAGCCAAAAGTTGACTTCTTGGTGTCGAGGCAGCCAGCAAAATCTGCATCTGAGTATCCAACCAACTCTAAATGATCGGTCCTTTTATATGTGAGTGCGAAGTCCTTTGTCCGCTTCAAGTAGCGTAACACCTTCTTTACGGCTATCCAATGTTGCATCCCTGGGTTGGAGAGATACCTGCCCAACATTCCAACTGCAAAAGCGATATCCGGTCGCGTACAAACTTGAGCATACATAATGCTCCTTACAGCTGACGCATATGGAACATCTTTCATACAATTCTTTTCTAGATCATTCTTTGGACACTGAAATTGGCCGAATTTATCGCCCTTCACAATGGGTGATTTGCCAAGAGCACAATTTTGCATGCCGTACCTTTCAAGTACCCTATCGATATAGGACCTTTGTGACAAGCTAAGCAGTCCATGTGATCTATCATGGCGTATCTCAATGTCGATGACAAAAGAAGCATCACCAAGATCATTCATCTCAAATCTTTGAGATAAAAAATTATTGGTATCGCGTAATAACCCAATGTCACTGCTAGCTAACAGAATGTCATCAACATACAAAACCAATATAATGAACTTGCTCCCACTGATCTTAACATAGATACACTCATCCGCAGTGTTCTCTACAAAGCCATATGAGGAAATCACTTCATGAAATTTTAAGTACCACTGTCGTGATGCTTGTTTCAACCCAGAAATGGATTTCTTAAGTTTACAAACCATATGTTCTGAGCCATCGGCTGCAAAACCTTCTGGTTGCATCATATATACATTCTCTTCTAAATCTCCATTGAGAAACGCAGTTTTGACATCCATTTGGTATGGCTCCAAATCCATATGAGTCACAAGAGCCATTATGATTCTAAATGAGTCTTTCTTGGATACTGATGAGAAAGTCTCCTTAAAGTCAATGCTTTCACGTTGATTAAAACCCTTGGCAACAAGTCTGGCTTTATATCTTTCGATATTACCTCTAGAGTCCCGTTTAGTTTTAAACACCCATTTACAACCAATCGGCTTAATTCCTTTAGGTAATTCTACAAGATCTCAGACTTTATTGTCATTCATAGATTTTAATTCATCTTTTATGGCATCCAACCATCGAGAAGAGTTAACACTTTGTTTGACTTGTGTAAAGGATTCAGGATCCCTTTCCACCCCTATGTCAAATTCGTGCTCCTGCAAGTAGATGATGTAATCGTCAGGAATTGCAGGCCTTCTCTCTCTATGAGATCTTCTTAATGGCTCATTTTCTTGAATTGGGTTTTGATTTCCTTCTTCAATGGGTTGTATAAGAGGTTCATCATGGTGATCTGTAGTGATTAGAGGCTCAACTACAGGATGTATATCCACATTACTAGGAATGACCGTGATAGGGATCATGGTCCGTTCTTCCTCGAATACAACATTCCTATTGTTGAAGCTCCCATTATTATCAGTGTCCTCAATGAACCTGGCATTCCCAGTCTCTATAATCCTCATGGAGTGGGAAGGACAGTAGAATCTATAACCTCTTGACCTTTCTGAGTATCCAATGAAGAAACAACTTATTGTTCTGGAGTCGAGTTTTCTTTCATGCAGGTTATAGGGTTTGGCCTCTGCTGGACAACCCTAAACGTGGAAGTATCGGAGACTTGGTTTTCTTCCATTCCATAACTCAAAAGGGATTTTTGATACAGCCTTCCTAGGGATCCGATTAAGGATATGAACAGCGGTTTTGATCGCATCGCCCCATAAAGATTCTGGCAGTGTTGAATTACTAATCATGCTACGCACCATGTCCATTAGGATGCGATTGCGCCTTTCAGATACACCATTCTGCTCTGGAGTTCCAGGCATTGTGTATTGGGCGACAATGCCACAATCTTGTAGGTACTTAGCGAACGATCCTGGATTACGTCTTGATTCGTCATATCTGCCATAATACTCACCACCACGGTCAGATCTGACGACTTTAATCTTTCTGTTAAGTTGATTTTCAACTTCAGCTTTATAAATTTTAAAAGTATCCAGGGCCTCCGATCTTTCATTTATAAGATAAAGGTACCCGTAGCGAGAGTAGTCATCTATGAAGGTGATAAAATATTTCTATCCACTCCACGATGCAATAGAGAATGGTCCACAAATGTCTGTATGTATCACCTCTAAGAGTCCCATACTCCTAGTTGCACTTTTCTTTCTGATCCTAGTCTGTTTACCCTTTATACAATCTGTGCATACTTTAAAGTCGGAGAAGTCTAGAGAATGAAGAATTCCTTCCCGCACCAGCCTTTCCAATCTCTCATGAGAGATATGGACTAATCGTATGTGCCATAACATAGATGAATCACAATCCATTCTTCTCTTAGTTCCTGACTTATTTCCATAGAGAGAATGTACATTATAGACGTGAGAGGTATTTAAGTCCAACTGGTATAGGTTATTAACCATGGTGCTAGTGCCAATAACATTTGAATCGTAGTAAATACTAAACCCTTTATTCTCAAATTTAAACGAATAATCGAATTTGTCTAAATGAGAAATTGAAATTAAATTGCGCCTTATGGAAGGCACACAAAATGTATCTACCAGATTCAATGTATGACCTGACTTTAACCTAAGCTTACAAACTCCAATTGCATCTACGTCCACCTTAATGCCGTTGCCCATATAAACCGATCGCTCTGCATCAGTTGGTGGCCGGCTCTGTAACATATCCTGCATGGAATTACAAATGTGAATAGTTGTACCGGAATCTATCCACCAGGAATCTATCAACACGTCAGCCAGATTAGATTCAAAACAGACTAAGACATAATCCTTACCCTTCTTTACGAGCCACTGCTTGAACTTAATGCAGTCCTTTTTCTGATGGCCCGGCTTCTTACAGAAGAAACAATTATTCTTCTTTGCCCGCTTTCTACTCGACTGATCTTCAGGTTAATGTTAATTGCCTGAAGAACCTGAAGGTTGCTTATCAGAACCTTGTTTTCTTTTCTTTTTCCCATTACGTCCCTGTCCCGAAGTTTCAGGATGGACACTATGTGCCTTACCTTGTTTACTGAGCCTTTCCTCCTCTTAAACGCACTGAGAAATCAGTTCATTTAATGTCCATTTGTCCTTTTGGGTGTTATAGTTAACTTGAAATGTACTGAATTGAGGAGGCAGGGAGTTCAAGACCAAGTATATTAAGAGTTCATCCTCTATTTTAAGACCGAATGAACGAATCTTAGAGACCACATCAGTCAGTTCTACGATGTACTCTCGAATATTTCCATGATCATTATATGATGCGCGAGTTAATCGGCCCAAAAGGGAACTCACTTCAGCTCTATCCGATCTCTTGAATCGGTTTCCTATTTCAGTCATGAAAACTTTGGCCTTCTCAATTTCAGGCATGACACCCTTCATTGTCTCAGAAATCGAGTGCTTCATGATTTGAGAAACATCTTGTTGGATTTAACCCATGCCTTATGGTATGCAATTTCTGATTCAGTACTCTCATCAGATGGTTTAGGAGGTTCCTCCTCTTCTAGAGTAAGGTCTATATCCATGCGCCCCAGGACTATCTCTACGGACTCTCTCCATTTGAGATAATTGGACCCAGTCAAAAGGGGTACCGAATTGTATTGAGTTGGAACATTAGTTGGTTACAAATACACTCACATTAGTAAAGTGTTTGATTATTAATGAATATCAATTAAGTATCAGGCAAAATTCATGATTAACATCCAATTGATTGGGGCCTTCAATTGAATTGTCCAGGATGATGATGGGCCTAATCATACAATCCTGGTGAGAGTCCAACGTATCATCACGACTTCTCCTGTGGGATGAAGTCACGACGTACAAGTAACTCTCCTGAACATGAAGCTAATTGATGGTAGTCATGTAAATCTGAGACACTAAACACCTGTGGGCGAAATGGGTCTCTCAGCCTTACACCACAATCATCATTTACTCCACACCGCTTGTTCCTGCCAAACATTAATCGTCTGTGTTTTCGTCACCACTCGCATTGAACCCAAACGCAACTCTATGCAATCCTTATACTGAATCTCAAAATCACGAGTCAAAATTTATAAAATTTTCACTGATTGAGGTCACTGTGGTGGCTAACACAACCAGTTCAAATTGCACAAAATTAGACTCAGGATTGCCTATATAATCCTACCCTCAACGGATTATATTAAAGTTGTATGATTTGGCCTAAAATGTGGTTGATGTTGACCATCTAAAGGTTGGGAGAAATATTTTCTAAATTGACAGTTGGATCAATGATTTAAAAGTCAACAACTAAAATCAGCCATGTAGGATGGGTAATGGCCCTATTTCAGACCAAATCAGAACTTAGACATGAATGTTTAATTACTGGGGTCATCCATCAAGTGAAACCCACCAACCGTCTATTTATTTGGTCCGGTCCACTTGTACAAAATGATAACTTAAATAATAACTAGTTTAATCAAAACTCCAAAATTGGGCCATCTATAGGTCAATTTGAGTTGTTAGATATATTCAGAACATACTAATTAGGTTAAGAAACTAGTTTCGGCCTAATCCGATTTAAAATCAATCAGATCCATTCAAAACACATTTTAAATGGTCATGATCAATTTGACCAGATCTGAATAGATTCTAAAAAATATGACTAGTCAATATTGAAGATTATATCATTTTAGTTACTCAAACCAAATTTCACTCAAATCTGACCATTGAAACATTATATGTGGCCCACTCAATGAGTGATCAATATTATTCATCCTATATCTCCATCATCTGAAATATGATCGGGGTGAGTGACCACTCTATTCAAAGCTCTCAATGAGGAGAACAAGATTATCGAATCAGATGATCTAAAGGGGGCAAAAAATTGGATAAACAAGGGGTCAAAATCCGCTGACCATACAAACACCTATTAAATGCCCTGGTTTTAAGACAACACTAATTAAACATGCTTTAAGTAAAGCTCATGCTTTAAGGAAAGACCCATTAAAGGCTTTAAGGCCCCATGCTAAAGTGATCAGATGCCCCGATGCATTATTTGAGATATAGAAAAATAAATAAATAAATAAAAATGGAACAATTGATCCAAATGCCCAAAGTAGACCAACAAAAGTTCCAAAGAAAAGATGAACATATTAAGCCTAAGATTTAGGCCTCAAGATCCGATTATTGATATGTAAAAATCGATGGCCCAGATCTGAGTATGAAAATTCATGAATTGATAACTCAGAATAAGATCCGTAATCGGATTCATCAATCTATATTGATCTGCCACAATTGATGCATAGATAGTGTTGATGCCAAAAATTGGTCAACAGACGGAGATGTAGATATATGATCTGAATAGTTGAGTGGAGTTGGGCTTCCAGTATGAAAGGACGGAGATGACGAAATCCTCAGATCCTGCAAAAGAATAAGGAGGATAAGGGGGGTGGCTGGGGTCCAGCCAAAGACCCTCCGATGCCTAAGTCAGTGATCTTGAGTAATCGGATATTTTTTAGTATAGTTCGATACTAGCTTGCGTATCTTGATAATGGCGAGAATATCCTTATTTATAGACTTAGGTTGCGAGATTGCTTGCCCTCTGAAGAGTCGTAATTCTAGCAGACTGCCAGTTGGGTTCCCGGGATCTTAGGATCTGCGTATAACAATCGAAGATCCTTATCCCTAAAAGCTGGGGATGTCGATCTTTTCTCCTGATATCTTGGAGTGAGCCCAAGATTACGGTTTTACAGCTCATCTTGCTTAAGATAACCTTTATTACATCGGACCGAGCCGACCAGTTTTCATCGGGTTAACATGACCCGACTCGTACCCGGGGCCTGAGATGGGTCGGCTCGTCTTCATCGGGTCAGCAGAAAGCGCTTTTTATCAAGTCGGATCTTTACCCATAACAGAAGTCCCCTTTTTACCCTCGAGGGTGTTCTGCTCAGCTCGGGGGTAAAAACCTTAAGAGGAGATTGCCGACCTAGATAATTTTTGTCGTTTCGTTTCCGCGGCGCCGTCGTTTTGATGGGCGGGAAAACGGCATTAAATGCGACTCTCGATTTATCGAGGGCATTAAATGCGTCTCTTGATATATCGAGGAGTCATCATTTCTCCGTACGGCGCGATATCACCGATACGATTTAGCTGAACGGGGTGTTGCCGCGTGTCCTGAACGGCGCAGCTTTTCGAATTCGTCAAGTAGAAAGTTGCCACGTGTTGCCTTCGTATTGAATGCGGCGAGACCTGAATAGTGCCCAAATCTTTCCTCGAGTATAAAATCTGAGACTTGGCCAGATTCTGAAAACCCTTCTCCATTTTCTTACTGTTCCCGCACTCTGGTCCTTCTTCTTCCCCATTTTCTTCAACTTTCTTCCTCCCAGCGGCTGTGCCAGCGTTCTGGTACGCTCCTTTTCTTTTCTTCAAAGAACTTTTCCCCTCCTCTCTCTCCTTTTTTTTTACCTGAGAAATGTCGGAGCCAGAGACTTCATGCTCTGAGGCCATCCTCAAAGTGAGGTATGATGACCGTGAGTCCGATTTACCTCTCCTCTGTCACGAGGGGGCAGGTTCCAGTGAATCGGATTCAGGTTTAAGGGTGGAAGAGGCCACTGGAGAGGGAGAATCTGAGCCTCCTGAGTCGGCTGCCGGCAGTGCTACGGCCAATAGAGAGCCCTTCGAATTAGATTCTATGATCTCGCAGATTTCCCAAGAAGAACTGGACGCTGCGAAAGAGATATACGAAATCCCTGACTATATAGATTTTAGGGTTCCTGACCGAGCCGATAGGCCGAGCCGACCCAAAGCCGGGGAGGTGGTTATCTCTTTGATGCACCTAGAGTCTGGGCTGAGGTTACCCTTACATCCTTTCGTGAGGGAGGTCCTTAGCGTCTTAGGTCTATCTCCGAGCCAATTGCAGCCGAATGCATGGAGGTGCATGGTCGGATGCTACATACTCTGGCGGAGACTAGGAAATAGGGAGTTTACCTCCAATGAACTTTTCTCCATGCATATCCTCAAGTCCTTGGGTGGCCAAGGACTTTATTATTTTTCGTCGTTGCCGGGCCAGGGTGGCTCGATTATCACCTGTATACCTTCCTCCACCAAAACTTGGAAGAGGAAGTGGTTCTTCGCATCGGGCAGTTGGGAGTGCGCGCCGGACGAGCCTCAACCCCTGAAATTCCGAGTCCGAGCCGACTTCGCTCTGCCAGGTCGGATGAAGTCCCGACCTAACTGTTTTTTCCAATTCTTTCGAAAAATAAACATATATACATATTTTTTACTCATGTATCGGTTCTTTCTTCAGTGTCGGCGACCATTCGGGTGGCGTTATCTGTAGTTGAAGAGAGACAGATCCACAAAGCCCGAGCCGTACCTTCTGCAGAGAGGGACTTCCGGAAAGTAATCACACTTAACTCTGTTGCTGAATCAGGTCGGTAAGCTGAGCTGATGATTTATTTTTCTGCTCGTCACTTCGCTGTCCTCACGCTTTTTCTTTCCCTTTTTTTTTATAGGAATGGCTCCGAAGGCAATCTCCAAGCGGAGGATTCCAGCTCGGTTTCTGGACCGAGGGCAGAGCTCTACTGAGCCCCCTAGGAAGAGGGCGGCTACTGCCGAGGCGCAGGGACCGTCTCGCCTACCCCAATCCTTCGTTTGCGGTTCAGGACAACTTCCCAGCTCGGACTCTTCGCAGCCCAGAACCGAGCGAACGGCTACCCCGGCGACATCTGCTGATGAGCCGGTGATCAATGTGCCAGATAACTCGGGCTCTCGGGCTGAACCCATCCACATATCCGTGCCTCCAACCGTCTCTTCTCAGACCTCCCCTCCTGCAGCAGCTGGACCTGACCGACCTGCTGCGGGTGCCTCCTCTTCTCAACCTCTTTGACATCGTGCTGCTTCGGCTGTGCAACGAGAGGACCGGGTCGAGATGCCTCCGCTGACGGAGCAGTATTCAAACTGGATGGAGGGCATCAATGCGTACATGCGTGTTAACCATGCCATCCCTCAAGACTTGAATATTATAGCCTCTTCTGACCTGGATCAGATGGTTGGGGTGGTGCTAGAGAGCTGCCTCAGGGTAACTTTACGAACTCCTTTATTTTTTTTTATACTTGTGACGCTTTCTGTGTTGCTTGCTAACTGTATTACTTTCGCAGGATTCGGCTGCGCTTATCATGATCCATAAGGTGATGACCGAGCGAAACCACCAGGCGCAGAAGGCTCTAGCTGCTGCCGCTTCTTGGAAGAAGAAGACTGAAGCCACGAAGGCTGAGTTGGACAAATGCGCCCTTCTTCTGAAGGAAACTCAGTCCAAGCTGACGTCTTCCCGATCCGAGCTGGTGTCCACCCGATCCGAGCTGGAGTCTTCCCAGTCCGAGCTGAAGGTGGCGCAATCAGAGCTGGAAGTATCCCAAGCTCAGGTCCAATCTCTAGAAGAGGCTCTGAAGGAGGCTGAGACCAAGGCCGTATCCGACGGGAATAAGGCCGAATCCCTCGAAGCTGCTTTGAAGACGGCTGAGGAAGAGAAGGTGCACCTGGCCGAGCTTCTGAAAGAGGTCCAGCTAAAGCACCTGGCAGAGATTAATGGGGCGAAGGCTGAGTACGAAAACTTGTCTGTTATTTCTGAAGATTTGTACAATAACGGACTTCAGGAGTATAGACGCCTTGTGCTTAAGCACTTCCCAACCCTTGACCTTACGCCAGTGGACGAAGACGAAGAGGAGGAGGAGGAGGAGCGGGTCAGAGGTGACGGTGCTGGCCCGTCTGGCAAGGATTAGATTGTATCATTTTTTTTTTGATGTACGCAACAAAGTTTTGAATACAAGCCCTTTGAGGCTTAGATGTACGCAACAAAGTTTTGAATACAAGCCCTTTGAGGAAAATTTTGCTAATCCTGTTGCAAATTTTACTTTTGTTGTCGTTAATGTAGTGAGTTTGCATGGTTGAAGCGATCTGGGGCTGGCTAGCCAGGTCGGCCGCCTATATGCCCACCTGTCAGTAAAGTTAAATGTACTATACTGACATTAAGTTGTATTGACAGATCGTCGTAGAACAACTCCTAGGAAAGAATTTTATTCAAATAATTGTTCCAAAAAACATATTTTGTGCTGAGCACAATTCACCGTTCATGGATAATAGATTTTGAGATGTTCGGCGTTCCATGGATGAGGAAGTGATTTTCCCTCCATGTTTTCGAGCCGATAAGTGCCGAGACGACGTGAGCTAATGACCTTATATGGTCCTTCCCAATTAGGGCCGAAAACAGCGGCCTTGTCGTTTATATGTACCTTTTTAAGGACGAGGTCACCAGCTCGAAATCGTCTTTCCCGCACTTTGGAGTTGTAGTACCGTCGGACCCTCTGTGATATGCTACTATACGTACTTGAGAAGCTTCTCTTGCTTCTTCAAGTAGGTCTAAGCTTATTCGCAACTGATCTTCATTTTGGTCGGGTCTATGATGGCTTGTTCTGCTCGTGGGCATTCCAATTTCCACCGGCACGACGGCCTCGGCTCCAAATGCCAGGAAAAAGGGGGTTTCCCCAGTAGTCGACCGAGCCGTGGTTCGGTAGGCCCATAGAACTTCGGGGAGTTCTTCCGCCCACGCCCCCTTTCTTTCTCCGAGTTTTGTTTTGAGATGGTTCTTAATAATTTTGTTGACTGCTTCGACCTGACCATTGGCTTGAGGGTGGTGAGGAGATGAATATACGTTTTTAATGCCCAATCTGGTGCAAAATGTACGAAATCCTTGATTGTCGAACTGTCGCCCGTTATCAGTGTTTATGGTGTTCGGGATCCCAAAGCGACACACAATCGCTCTCCAAATGAAGTCCGTAGTCTTCTTTTCTGTGATGGTAGCCAGTGGTTCTACTTCAGCCCATTTTGTAAAGTAATCAACTGCGACAATTGCATATTTAACTTGTCCTTTTCCCGGTCAGGAGTGGGCCGATGATGTCGACCCCCCACTGAGCAAATAGCCAAGGTCCAGCCATGGGTGTGAGCTCTTCAGGCGGCAAGTGAGGTATCGGGGCGAATCGTTGACACTTATCGCATCTTTTGACGGTTTCTCGGGCGTCTTGCTGGATGGTGGGCCAATAATATCCCTGTCGGATTGATTTCTGTGCAAGTGCTCGTGACCCGGAATGGTTCCCGCAGCATCCGTAGTGGATTTCACGTAATACGTAACCAGCTTCCTCAGGACCTAAACAACGCAGACATGGGCTGGAGATACCTTTCTTATAGAGGACACCCTCTATCAGTGTATACCGAGCTGATCTATAGCGGATGCGCCGAGCTTCTTTCTGGTCGTCAGGTAACTCGCCCGATCGTAAAAATCGAATGATAGGATCTCTCCAATCTGGATTCTCCGATATCGGAAAAACTTCCGCGAGTCCATTTGACGATATGCTGCGCTGAGGGAGGAACTCGATGGGTATCATTCTGCCGAGTTCATCGTCTGCTGATGATGCAAGTTTTGCGAGAGCATCTGCGTTTGTGTTCCCATCTCGTGAAATTTGGATAATTTCATAATGGTCGAATCGTAACAGTAGCTGCTGAGCTTTGCTTAGATATGCAGCCATTCTTCCTCCCTTCGCCTGATATTCTGCAGTCACCTGCCCGACCACAAGTTGCGAGTCGCTGAATACTTTTACCGATCGTATTCCTATTTCCTAGGCGAGGCGGAGACCGGCTAGGAGGGCTTCATATTCCGCTTCATTATTTGAAGCCCGAAACCCGAATCGAAGTGCGTACTGAATTTTGATCCCATCGGGTGAGGATAGAACGAGACCAGCTCCACTGCCTTGTGAATTGGAAGAGCCGTCGACGTGCAATGTCCAAGAAGGTGTGATATGTGTTACCTCCGGATGTTTGATAAGCTCACAATCGCACTCAACCTCGTGTGGCTCGATTAATTCGACGATGAAGTCTGCTATAGCTTGTCCTTTGATTGCTGTACGAGGTCGGTATCGTATATCGAATTTGCCCAACTCGACAGCCCATTTGACGAGACGACCTGATGTTTCGGGATTTTGCAGCACTTGCCGTAATGGCTGATCGGTTAATACGGCTATCGGATGCGCTTGGAAATATGGCCTCAACTTGCGAGCCGAGGTAATTAAAGCCAGGGCAAGTTTTTCGATTTGAGGGTATCGTGTTTCTGAGTCAATCAAGGCCTTACTAGTGTAATAAACAGGCCTTTATATCCCTTCGTCGTCCCGGACTAGAGCCGAGCTGACCGCCGCTGCTGAAACTGCTAAGTATAAGAGCAATTCTTCTTTATGCACTGGCTTGGACAACAGCGGTGGGGAGCCGAGGTAGGCTTTCAGCTCCAAAAAAGCTTGCTCGCATTCGGGAGTCCATGTCATTTCTTTGCATTTGCGTAACTGTTTGAAGAAGGGAAGACATCGGTCAGTAGCCCTTGAGACGAACCTGTTGAGTGCTGCAATCCGTCCTGTGAGCCGCTGAACATCTTTTATTGTGCGAGGCGAGCTCATATCGAGGAGGGCCTGGATTTTTTCTGGATTGGCTTCAATTCCTCGCTGATTTACCATAAAGCCAAGGAATTTTCCTGAGCCCACCCCAAAAGCGCATTTGCTAGGGTTGAGCTTCATACGATACTTCCTTAGTATTTCGAATGTGGCGCGTAGATCGCCGACGTGATCTTCTGAGCGCTTGCTTTTGACGAGCATGTCGTCGACATATACCTCCATAGTTTTGCCTAGTTGAGCTGCAAACATCTTGTTTACCAGTCTTTGGTAGGTTGCCCTGGCGTTTTTGAGTCCGAAAGGCATAACTTTGTAGCAGTAGAGCCCCCGGTCCGTGACGAATGCGGTCTTTTGTCGATCAGGAGCGTGCATCTGAATTTGGTTATACCCAGAAAAGGCGTCCATAAAGCTGAGAAGCCCATGCCCGGCGGTTGCGTCGACGAGCTGATCTATCCGTGGTAGTGGGAAGCTGTCCTTAGGGCAGGCTTTATTCAGGTTGGTGTAATCCACACAGACCCTCCATTTTCCGTTCGGCTTTTTGACGAGGACCACATTTGCCAACCAATCTGGATAACGTATTTCTTGGACAAATCCTGCCTTGCGTAGCTTCTGTACCTCTTCTTCAATTATTGCGTACCTTTTCGTGTTGAAGGTGCGCCTTTTCTGACGGATTGGTTTCATGGTCGGATCGACATTGAGTCGGTGGACCATTACCTCCGGAGAGATTCCGGGCATTTCTTCATGGGACCACGCAAAGACATCTGCATGCTCTTTTAAAAAGTTTATTAAGTCATTCCGTACCTCGTCTGTCAAACGTGACCCAATCTGGATAACTCTGGTCGGATCGGCTTCCGTCAAGCAAACGTCGACTAACTCCTCTGCTGGTGATCCGCGCTTCTACTCGTCTTCTCTTGGGTCCAAGGAGGACGCATGAGAGACAGTTGATACGGTGCTTTTATTTTTCCCTCTCAGAGAAAGTTCGTAGCAACGCCGAGCTTCTTGCTGGTCTCCCCTGACCACGCCGACCCCTTCATCAGCTTCGAACTTCATCGTCAGGTGATAGATCGAAACGGCGGCTTTCAGGGCCCGCAGGATAGGACGGCCAATAATGGCGTTATAGGCAGAGGGGCTATTTACGACGAGAAAGTCGACCATAATTATCTTTTGGTTTGGTTCTTCTCCAGCGGTAACTGGGAGAGTTATCTCCCCCTCGGGCATGATGCTATCCCCCGTGAACCCGGTCAACGCTGTCTTGACCGGTCTCAGTCGTGATTGGTCGATCTTCATTTTTTCAAACGCCGAAGCATATAGGATATCAGCTGAACTGCCCGTGTCGACCATCATTCTGTGGAGTCTTTTATTCGTCACCACCATCGAGACGACCAGAGAGTCATCATGTGGATGCACGATTCCTCGGGCATCTTCTTCGGTGAAGGTTATCGCCCGAGATGCAACCTTAACGACTTTTGAGGGTCGGCTGGCGATGTTCACAAACAGCCCGGATGGTGCTGGTTCTGGCTGGGATGTCCTTGCTTGTCGCACATAATTTTTGCGAGAATTTTCGGAATCTCCAGTGGTTGGTCCGCCGAAGATCATGTGAATTTCTTCCACGGGATTGTTGTTCAGTCCTTCGTTTGGGTTGGCCGACTGATCTTCGTTCCTCCGGTCGTCCTGGCGCTGAGCGATGTAGTCTTTCAGAAACCCTTGTTGGATAAGGATCTCTATTTGTCGCTTTAAATCGAAGCAATCCACGGTGTTGTGACCGTGATCTTTGTGGTATAGACAATACCTTGATTTTGACCTTCTGTTGGGGTCGGTTTTTATTTTCGCAGGTCGTTCAAAGTTGAATCTGCCTTTTTCTGCCAGATATACTTGCTCGATGGTTTTATTGAGTGGCGTATACTTTTCAAACCGCGGGGCAGGTGGTTTTGCTCCGTGGCTAGTTCCGCCCCGAGCTGGTGACCTCCGTTCCGACTTCCGCTCCGACCTGTGTTTCTTCGAGCCGCTGCTATCCTGACGATCTTTATTCCTGGTCGTTGGTCGGTGAGCATTAACCAATTCTTCGGCATTGATGTGTTTAGCGGCTCGATCCAACAACTCTGCTACTGACTGGGGCGGTTCTTCCCCAATAGACCAAAGAAACCTTCGGTCTCGTAATCCACCGATCATGGTGTGTAGTAACACATCTTGTGAGAGATTCTCAATTTACACTGTTTCGGAATTGAAGCGTGCGAAATAATCTTTCAGGGACTCGTCTTCCTTTTGCTTGATTGCTGCGAGGTGTGTTGAATGCTTTCTCGGGTCGGTGCTCCCGATGAACTGAGTGGCGAAGGCTCGGCTCAGCTGAGAGAATGAGCTGATTGTCCGAGGCTTTAGGTTACAAAACCAAGTCCATGCCGAGCTCGTCAAGGACAACGGAAAGGCCTTGCACATGATGTGTCCGTTGGCTCCGAGGAGATCCATGCGAACTTTGAAGTTCTCTAAGTGTTCCGCCGGATCTCCTATGCCAGAGTACTGCTTTAACTGGGGAACCTTGAACCCTTTGGGAAGGGGTTCTTCACGGATCTCGTCGGTGAACGGTGACTCCGATGAGTCGACCAGTGCGTCCACTGCGATTGGAGCTCGACCTCGCTGTGCTTTCTGAATGTCGCTCATTTGTTCCCGCAGTTCTCTCAGCTCGGCCTCCAGTGGGCCCAAGTCGTTGTCGACCCGGTCGCTAGCTTCATGGTCAGCTCTTTCATGCGCGAGACGAGCTGTTCTTCGTCTCTCGACCCGGTGTCGCAGATCGTTGGCGGGCAAGTCCGTCGTTGGTCGAGACCTAGCCTCGGTAGATTTGCTGGCGGTGTCGCTTTCTTCGACCGAGATGGGCTGCTAAGAGCGTTGTGACGGCCGAGTCTGGTGAGAATGCTGGGATTGTTGAGGCTGGGAGTGGGTATGCCGAGGCCCCTCACGATCTCTGCTATTCGCCATAGTCAGATGGGCCAGACCGGTTAGCAGATCTTTAATTTCATCCAGTCTCTAGTCCACATAGTCCAGTCGTCCATCAACTCCCCCTAGTTTGTGGTTGACACCTCCCACCTGTTCTTCGAGAAGAGACAACCTAACTCCTTGGTTGCGAGATCTCTGTTGTCTCCCCTGCTGAGCAGGAATAGAAGGATTCCCATCGGACTGGATGGCGGGGGTGTCGAAAAACGAACCTTCATTCTCATAGATTTGATCGTCTGAAGGTCCAGCGATCGCAGGAGCTTTTCCTTTGTATTTTCTCTTTCCAGCCATTGCATAAGAGAAAGAATGTGCAGAGGTTGTCTTAGACAACTGGGTGAGAACACGGACTTCTTAAAAGAAGAAGGCGTTGAATCCCACAGACGGCGCCAATCTGTTGATGCCAAAAATTGGTCAACAGACGGAGATGTAGATATATGATCTGAATAGTTGAGTGGAGTTGGGCTTCCAGTATGAAAAGACGGAGATGACGAAATCCTCAGATCCTGCAAAAGAATAAGGAGGATAAGGGGGGTGGCTGGAGTCCAGCCAAAGACCCTCCGATGCCTAAGTCAGTGATCTTGAGTAATCGGATATTTTTTAGTATAGTTCGATACTAGCTTGCGTACCTTGATAATGGCGAGAATATCCTTATTTATAGACTTAGGTTGCGAGATTGTTTGCCCTCTGAAGAGTCGTAATTCTAGCAGACTGCCAGTTGGGTTCCCGGGATCTTAGGATCTGCGTATAACAATCGAAGATCCTTATCCCTAAAAGCTGGGGATGTCGATCTTTTCTCCTGATATCTTGGAGTGAGCCCAAGATTACGGTTTTACAGCTCAGCTTGCTTAAGATAACCTTTATTACATCGGACCGAGCCGACCAGTTTTCATCGGGTTAACATGACCCGACTCGTACCCGGGGCCTGAGATGGGTCGGCTCGTCTTCATCGGGTCGGCAGAAAGCGCTTTTTATCAGGTCGGATCTTTACCCATAACAGATAGCTCTGATACTAAATGTAATCTGAAATGCGGAATAAAGGATCGATCTATGCATCGATTGCAGGAATCAAAATAATTTGATCTGAAGTTGCGTACCTATTTGAGAAGCCATAGGATGAGATGGACAGACTGGATCTTCCGCACCTTACACCTTTAGAGGACGCTAAGGTATGGGAAAGTTTGTGTCCACGATCGATGTGTAGGCTTGGGGACCCGTCACTATTTATAACAAATCGCATGTGGGATTTTTTCTTTATTTATTAAAAAAAACCCATCGAAAACTCCCCTTCATTCATGACTCCACACTTAATATCCCATGCCCATTAATGTGGTGTAACAAAGCGTCCCACCCCAACACGTTTACAATGTGATCACGACTTTAGTGAGGTCCACCAGTATGCTTGATCATATATCCATCTTTAGGTAGATCCAAGCCATTGATCATATAGGCCCACTTTAAGAAGTCTTACAAAAACATGATCTGTTGCATGATTTCGCGTTCAATTCTTTGCATGCATAGTAACGCAATAGCATGAAATACGTCACCTCTACTTCATTTTCATCCATTTTTTTCCTGACACATTGATTTTGATCACAGATTAGTCTTTTTCACTTGATTTACTAATTTTATTGCATTTTGATTTTCAATGAAGATGAATGGATATGTTCTTTGCCGAATTTACAAGAAGAAGAGTGGAGCTAAGAAAACTAATAAAGCCCCCGTAAGTGAAGATATTGCGGAAGACCCCACGTCATATCCACTTCCATGTTATAAAGATCAAACAAGCAACATCGACAATGAATGTCTCCCAACAGTAAAACCAGGTTACACGTCTGCAAATATCCCTCCGGTGGTGGATACACCCTCAGTTGATTTCAACTCCAATTTTCATAACTATGGGAAGTCATCAACTTCATCTTGCCGCATGCCATGTTATGACAACGAAGAAACAGGCTCTAATATTCTGTTTTTAGATCAACCTGTGGAAATTGGTCAAGAGGTGGATGGATGGCCTGCTAATTTTGGGAACAACCAGGCACTAATATCATCTGACCTCCCACCAGGTTACACCTCTGAATATATGTTTGGGAATCCATATGCTAATATCCCTCCAGTGGTGGGTACATCCTCAGTTGATTTCGAAACCAATTTTCATTGCTATGAGCAGCCTTCAACTTCATCTTGCCACAAGCCATGCTACGACTCTGAAGGAACGGGCTCTGAAATTCATTTTTCAAACAAACCTAACGAAATTACTCCAGAGGCTCAAGATAACGAACTTGTAAATGCTTGGGGGGTAGATAAATTGTTTGCATATATCGACACCGAGGAATTTGATTGGCTGGATTGGCACCAAAGTGACCCGGATTTCCACAAACCATAGGATATGCAGTTTATTTACATTCTTAAATTTATTTGTCATGTACAAAAATAATAATAATGACAAAATATAAATGGCTCAAATATTTTATAAACAGTTTTTTTTATATATAGATGAAATAATTTCCTTATTTTTGTCATATTGATGTATTGTTTTCCTCATAATGATATGTTATTTTCATGTTCTTGTTGACCCAGATTTGGTGCGAAAGCTTTGCGCAGGAAGTTCCTGCACTGCGAGCCTAGAAATCCACCCAGTCCATCCATTTTGTCAACTCATTTTAGGACATTATACCAAAAATTAGCCGGATCCAAAACTCAAGTGGGCCGAAAATGTTAGGGTTGAACGTCCGCAGTTGAAATATTCGTGGGGCCATGGAAGTTTTGAATCAGGCTAATATTTGTGTTTTCAGTTCATCCTACTCGTAATGACGCTATGAATGGTATTGATCACATATAAAAATCACTGTGGACCTCAGGGAGGTTTCAACTGTAGGAATTTCCCTATCCATCTTTTGGTTTAGTGCGACCCACTTGAGTCTTGGATCGGGCTCATTTTTGTCCACACTAAAATGAGCTCACAAAACAGATGGACAAGGTGGATTTCTAATAAACATCACGGTGGACCCCACCTAGGTTCCCAACACAGGAACTTCCTGCGGAAGGCTTTAGTAGGAAATCCCGATCCATCGACAATGCGCAGGAACTTCCTGCAAAAGGCTTTCGTAGGAAATCCCCGTCCATGGCTGGGCTCGCATAGACCTTCGTGCCCAACCTGAATAGTTCAAAACCTAGGGCGCAGATTAGGTACTACCTGAGCCTGTGCAGAACTCGGGACAGGCTTGATGTGGCATGTACGTGTCATGTCGTATTGGTGGAGAGCATGTTGTCAGGAGAGACTTGTCATGTCATGTCAACAAAGCCTGACACAAGCCTCTCACGTCTATTCTCCACCAATAAGCTTATGCCGCGTACTAGCCTATCCCAAGCTCTGCATATGCTCGGATAGTACCTAATCTGCATCAAAGTCAAACCCAGACCCACCCATTGACAGCCCAACGAGTGGCTGCTTGAGATAATCTTAACTACTCTGATAAAGATTCCTCTGTTAGTTTTATACTTGTTGAAGTGGAATCTTTTATACTTTGGGTGGTCTTACAAACCATCTTATATATGTTTCTAGAATTCGGATCTTCTGCTCGATTTTAACAGGGAATCTTTGATTAGTGCCGAACTTATTGGTCGACGTCAGCACCAATGATGTTAGCACTGCTGCATTTAATGAAAGCAAGTGCCGACGTGGACTAATAAGGTCGGCCCAAATAGAGTTTCCCTATTAAAACCGAACAAAGGATTCGGATTCGTGTTTCTAATAGCTTTTTTATATGTAAATTAGAGAGAGGAGTGTGATTGAACCCTAATCTCTTAATTAATCTCAAATTTCGACAAGCCTTCGGCGATATATTTAAGGTCGAAATACTGTCGGGACTCATGCGGAAACACATAGAGTAAAATCAAGCAAAGTACTCACAATAGCACAAGAAAATCCACTCAAAAAACAATCCAAATTTATGTGGAAAAACCCTTACAGGAAAAAATCATGGCACAAAGCGATAATGCACTATGAATAATGAAGTTACAAGATATCAAACTTACCCGGATCAAAAGCTGCCAAGAGAACACCCTAACTTTTCTCTCTCCCAAACCCTAATACACATCTTAAAATATATACCTTTATCCCAATTACACCCGCTTATAAAGAAATATAATCAAAATTAGAAACAAAACCAAAAAATTGCACAAAACCGCGCACCGTCGACCGGTCGAGATGGGTCGACATATCGGGTCAACCGGTCAATGGCTTATATTCGACAGGTCAAATACGCCAAAAATTGTCCAAAGGGTTTTCCCATAATATTCCAAATGCTATCAACCTGTCAAGACCAGCAGTCGATAGGTTGAAACCCTTGATAATTGTCCGGAGACCTATCTATGTAATTTCAAGCATGATAAATCGATTGACCAGGCTAGTCGACTAGTGAGTACACTTTTTCTGCACAAATTCAGGCTCCATCTAACAATCTCCATCAAGGCTTTAATAAATAATTTTATTTGTCCTTTTGCTCCATCCTCCATCTCTAATTTATCTTAATCATAACTTTATCATTATTATTTCTCGTGCACACTGCATCTTCACTCCATCTTCACTAGACCTAACTAAAGAAATTGCGTAGAACTTGAACTTCTCTACAAGGATCACAATTATAAGCATATATGTCTTATTCACGCTCGTATGGATCTTTTCCAGAGTCACACCGCCTTCCTCAAGCGCCTATCGAATAAAATGGTGATGAATATCAGTATGTTTAGTTCTAGAATAGTAAATTGAGTTCTTCGCCAAATTGATACCACTTGCATTATCACGATTAACCAGCATAGCCTCCTATTGAAGCCCCAACTGATTTATCATTCCCCTCAACCAAATTTATTCCTTGAATGCTTCCGTCATTGCCATGTACTTAGATATAATTGTGAAAAGAGTCACCACAGACTGAAGCTTAAACATCCAACTAATCACTCCACCCGCTAACAAAAACGAGTAACTGAAAGTCAATCTCCTACTAACACAAACAAGTAATTGAAATCTGACAAAGGGAAGGACGTGATGAGGTCGATCACTGTCTTCCTCAGGGAATAACTACTTTGAATCCACAAGAGCTTTCTCGAATCCACGAGAGAAAAAAGAATATGAAAGTCAAACTTTTTTATTAATAATATGAGAGCTAACCCTAACAATGAGTTTTAAAAGTGTTTATACACTCTAAGCAAACCCTAAGGGGTAATTAAGAAGTTATTAAACAAATAAGGAAATAAAAACTAGAAAATTCACAAAACAGTGTTGTTCGTCGATCGCAGTCAATCAAGTGACTTAAGCTTTCGGGCGATTAATCGGTCGATCAACCAAAAAGGCTCTAAAGTGTCTAACGACCAAAATTGATTTTCCAAAGAAATTCCAGGTGATTAATATCAGTCGATCGATCGATCGAAAAGGTCCAAAAGTGTCCAGCAAGCTTCTGGACTTCCTGGCGTAATTTCGGGTGATTGACTAGATCGGCCGGTCGACCAAACTATGTTGCTTTCTACTGACTTCTCTTGGGTTCCTGCCTTTGGTCCATTTGAACCATGAATGCATCCATGACCCATTCTACATCAATCTCCTCAACTTCCAAAGAACTCATCCTCGAGTTATCTTCTAAAGTCGACTCATGATACTCTTACAGGTCTGCAACGTTGAATGTGAGGGAGATCTCCATGTCATCCAAAAGATAAATAAAAAAAAAAACATAGGCATTGTCATTAATTTTATAGGTATATTAGAATTGCTCGACGAATGGGCATTTGAATGACCAATGGATATTTGAATTGGCGGTATTTTTTATGCCCACCATCCCCAAATGTAGGAATTGTAAAAACTAGTGGAAATTAGAATTCTAATTCCCGCAATCCAAATGCATCAAGTATTTTAATAGCGTGTAGCGTAGCGTTTAACCCCCTATAATGTATAGGGTAAGCTATATAGCATGTGGCATAAGCTACATGATACTCAGTATTTTTTAATTAAAATGATAAAAAAAAGTCCGATAAAATTTACAAAATGCATAATTCCTATGAGTTGTTGACTGCAAATCTGGACCATCAACCACATATTTCCATGCAAAATCTCCCTATCTCTTTGCCTTTAGACAACTCTAAGTGTGACCACTTTTTTAATTTATTGAAATATCACAAATTCACAATATGGACCACAATTTGGATGGTCTAGATTGATCTAGGTGTTCTATCCATGATATGGACCACGATTTGGATGGTCTGGATTGATCTAATGTAGTGCCATACGTGATGCGGATGAGTCACCACCATTTTAAAATAAGTGTTGAACTAGCATTAGAAGAAAAACTTGAGAGAGAGAGAGAGAGAGAGAGAGAGAGAGAGAGAGATTTTAAGTAGCATACGCTATCTGCCCTACATGCTACGCTACATGCCTAGTAGGTAGTAGCGTAAGCTACTAGGGAGTTACACCACCTGCATACGCTACGAGCGCTGCCGAAAACAGTGAATGTCCCCTTGGGAGTAAAATTCCATCAACTATTTGACAATCAAGAATTCCCATTTTGGGGTATTGCAATGGCCAAAACCATTTGAATTGCTAGTATTTTTTATGCCTATCATCTCCCAAGCATAGGAATTGCAAAATTTGCAGGTATTAGAATTCTTGAGAATTCTAATTCCCACCATCCAAACGGTTCTTTGAAGTTAAATTTCATCATCTATTTGGAAACCAGAAGTACTCATTCTTTCAGTATTGCAATGGCCAGCGAGTATATGAATTGCTGGTATTTTCAATGCTCATCACCCTCCAAACACAGGAATTGCAAAAATAGCAGGCATTAAAATTCTCACATTCCTGATGAACCTCTTGGACTGAAATTCCATCATCTATTTGGAAATCAAAAGTAGTTATTTTTAGGGTATTAATTGCAATGGACTGATATTTGAATCACCTGTATTTTTGGGGTATTGCAATGGACCGATATTTGAGCTGCCCTGGAGTTAAATTCCATCATCTATTTGGAAATCCAAAGTATCTATTTTTTTGAGAATTACAATGGCTAGCAGAAATTTTGAATTTTCAGTCTATTGAAAAGATAGTGTGTATTAAAATTCCTGAAATTTGCAATTTTGACAATCCAAATGACTCCTAAACAATTTGGGCTGACCTTACTCTACCTAAATAATAACATTAACATGCTCATGTGCAGGATGCAAGATCACTCTTGGATATAGACTATGTGTCATCATAGATTGGCATACATGTGTGCACATGGACTCGGATTGCGTAGTATGGCACACACCGCCGACTTCAGTTGTGTGTTGACGTGGCAAAGTTCAATGGGCCCCACCGTGATGCATGTGTTATATCCACACCGTCCCATCCATTTTGCCAGATCATTTTAGGACATGAGACCAAAAATAGGCTGATCCAATGCTCAAGTGTTGCATTTCATTCTTAAGCCTGATGTGTGTCGAGTAAGGCTCGATGAATTTTAAGTGGGTTGGATCCCATCACAGAGTAATGAGTTGTAGGTCTGGTTTGGGAAAGAATTCTTAGCCCATTTAGTAAATGGTTCAGGCTTGGGCTGACCCCCACCTGGTCCCAACTTGACCGATTTTTGTATTAGGACATGCGGACAATCGGTATCACCATTCATGACTATTGGTTGGGCCCAACCCACTATTCATAGGACGCCGATGATCCAATTCTGCCAGTGGCATGCAAGAATGGATGGACAAGATTATTCAATAGAAGATGAGTCGCAGATGTCTAAGGACCATCCAATTGCTATGATTTTGCACCTTTAGTGGAAGAAGAGTGGACTGGACCTAATGGATCGTCCAGTTAGGTATAGTTGCTCAGTGAATCAATATGCAACAAGTATGTGTACAAAAATGGCTCATGCATATTACACCAAGGAATGAAAAAAAATACTTGAAATTGCAATCAATATGCAAGCAATCTTTCTTGTAAATCTGTTCATGAATATATATGCACACTCAGGGTTTTAAGTTCATACAGGTGGGGCCCATGTTCCAGAGATCCAAATCGCCAGTCTGATGTGACCTGCCTTCTATGGACCATGACCCAAAATTTTCACTTCTTTTAGTTGAATGCAGACTGTTGACAATACATTCGCAGGCAATAGAATTGAAAGGATAGGATTCTCCGGTTGAGGAGATTTTTAGGGCACGGTCCATCCATGTTAGGTACCAACAGGCCAACGGTCTAGATCACTGAATCATGGGCCTCAATTGTACAAAAAGAAAACTCAAGTGGAAGGTGGCTGGGGGGCCATAAAAATCATCTATATTCACAAAGGCAGTAATCTCTTATGCTTGAAATATAAGATGAAAGCTGCATAGATTACCACACAAGAGATGCTGGTTATAATAATGACCCAATTGAAGTTGTCTGGATACTCCAAAAATGAAGGCGTAAAGTTCATCCCGAAGATGCCGGAGACAACTGCAAAAATCGTAGCGACGAATGTAGCCGCTGTGAGCAGTAACTCGAACTGGATCAGCTGGTTTCGGACATTATCCTGCATAACAGAACATGTAGAAGAAACCATGATTACTATAGTTCTAAAACTCAGTGACTCGACTCATAATTTGACTGAGTCAACTCAACTCGGTGAGATTTCAAGCTGAGTCACTAGGGAATTCGGTCGTGTCAGCGTGACTTAGTCCCAACTCGATAAGACTCGTCGAGTTGCTTCACTGACCCAATGGGCTAGACATGGATATTTTTCCAGCCAAGTTACTCAAGTTTAATGGATTGCAACAGGTTGAGAATGGGGATTTTTACTGAAAAATCCTCAAGAATTCTGATTTTCCTAGTAAAAGCATTGACTTTCTTAAAACCCTAAAACATTCTTTTGAGAGATGCAATGACCAAAATGCCCTTTTGAGCATTGTGGGGCTCACATGGTGTTTGCATGAGTGACCAAAATGCCCTTTTGTATTCCCTTTTTCTTTCTTTCTTGAATTTTTTGAATTTTTACAGCTAAATTTCTCAAAAATTTGCATTTTACCAAACAATAGCTTTACCAAAAGAAAATCCGGGGAGATGCTTTTTCAAGGGATGAAAGTACCAAAATGCCCTTTTATAGTTTTTTCCTTTAAAAGGTAGTAAAGTCAGAAGTGTGGAGCTCACTAGCATGTGTATAACATCCTAACATATCAAACCCACCATGATGTTCACACAACCTAAAAATTTGGCCAATCGAATCACCAGATGGGTTACAGATGAATTTACATTTTTGCGAGTGGTGTATATTAGTTTTTATAGTTGGGCCCATCCTATCATTTGATCTACTAGACTTTTTGGTCCTCTCGGCAATCATGGTATGATGCATTTGTTGGATGGATTGGATGTCAGACATATATGGCAGCAGATTTCCTGCAAAAGCCTTTGGTAGGAAGTTACTGCGCTAGGAACCTAGGTGGGGCCCACTGTGATGTTTGTGAGAAATCCACCCCGTCCAATCCGTTTTGTGAGCTCATTTTAGAACATGAGACGAAAAATGAGCTGGATGCAAGTATCAAGTGGGCTGAAAATGTTAGGATTGAACTTCCACAGTTGAAATATTCATGGGGCCACAGAAGTTTCGAATCAGGCTAATATTTGTATTTTCAGTTAATCCCAGTAGGAATGATATTTTGAATGGTATGGATGACATATAAACATCACATTGGACCCAGGGAGGTTTCAACGGTAGGAATTTTCCTACCCACAATTTCCTTTAGTGCGGCCCACTTGAGTCTTGGATCCGGATCATTTTTGTTCCCATATCCTAAAATAAGCTCACAAAACGGATGGTTGGGGTGGATTTCTCACAAACATCAGGTTCTCGGTGCAGGAACTTCTTGCGAAAGGCTTTAGCAGGAAATCCGCGTACAACATATACCTCGTGGGCCCAGCAACTTTATTCACCACTTTTTGAAGAAAAACTACAATGAGGTGTTTAGGTAATTTCTCTCCTCAATAAGCATTGCTTGGTGATTTTGGAGAAATTTTACCATAAAATTCCTTATTTTTCTCTATTAAGTAGTGGAGCCAAGCATCATGGGGGCCATGTGGTGTATGCGTGACATCCATCCCATCCAACAAATGCATCACACCATCATGATCATACGACCCAAACATCAGTACGCTCCGATCATTAGGTAGGCCACAAGTGAATTTGGAGGTTTTTGGATGGCGTAACATGAATGATGTCTGGATCAACCTGATTTCTAGGTCATATGATCGTTATTGTCTGTTGAACGGGTTGGATATCATTCACACATCGTGTGGGTCCAGAAATGCTCTTGACTCTATATATATATATATATATATATATATATATATATATATATATATATATATAGGCTTTTTTTGGGAAAAATCAAAATTATTGAGGTTTGAATCGATCAGTGGGTGGGACTGTAAATTAGGCCTAGAAATGGGTAGGCCTGGGCTGGGTTCGGGCACGGATTTTGAACTGTTCGAGCTGGCCGAGCGGACCGCTCTATTCAAAATATTGATTTAACCTGGCAAGGCCCAGCCCATTTCTATTCCTGTTGAAAATATTATATTAATCTCATACAAATGTTATAAGTGCTCTTTGTATTATTGTAAGTTCTCACCAGTTTGATGTTGATGAAGTCTTCAGTATCGTCTATGTATTCTTTGAGCTGTGACACCATCCAATAAATCAATGACTAACTGGCACTAATTCAATAGAAAATCACTCAAATCCTGTATGTGTGGTAATGCATGAGATCTGAACTGTTCATCTGTTGGGCCCACCTGTGGTTAGAGCCGTATGCCAAAGATCACACCATTTTGTGATTCTAGGTTGTGTATTTTTATTTTTATTTTTTTTTGGAGTATGTACCAGCCATATTGCTGGGTTGGGTTGGGTCTGTTGAGCCGACTCATTTGCAATTAAATGGGTTAAGTGGGTCAGGTTGGGCTCAAGGGAAACAGGTCATCGGTCAGTTTCAGGGCCAATTTCAGCCCATTTAGTCAATTAAGTCAAGCTTTGGGCTGAATGGACCCAAACATGACCATTGCAACCCCTACCATACAGGAAGGACCCAGCACCATAAAGAACCCAGAAACCATAATGATGGGACACACCTTTCCACAAACCTAAGCTATTGATCTGGTGGGATCCATCATGGAATGAGCCATGTCCTAGCATCTCCACTGTTGAATGATCCTAGCTGTCAAACAAAAATTGACAATCACAACAAATGGTCCACATTAGATGGGGCTCAAATCGGATTATTAGGATCATCCACAGGGGCCATACGAAAAGGTGGGACCCACCCGCATAGTTCATTGGTCTGAGAAAATGCTCGATCAAACATTGCATAGACAGTAAGGCCCACCGAATTAACAGCCCAGATCTTGCAACCTTTGTGCCTGAGAGTAGGCATGTTAATCAGCATTTGTTCTTAACCCATGAAACTTTGTCACACTTACTGATAGCAATTTGCTGAGAGTGTTGTCAATGACCACGAAATAGGCCTCGAGCAACATCTCCAGTTCTTCGATGCAATCACCACCGTTGCTGGATGATCCACGTTTGCTTGAGCCGATAACACTACTCATCGTTTTATCCAGTTTATGAGATCCGCTGATCGAACTGACCGGTGAAACCGGTGCAGATTTCGACACAGCTGGCCCAGCAGGAATGCTATTCAGGAAATACGGAACAGCCAATGAATAGGCCTCCATTCTCTCCTTCTTCTCCGTCAGATACATTTCGGCCATGTCCCCATCATCATCCATTAATTGTTCTATTTCATCGCGTACCTGTAAATCAGATCACTAAGTTTTTTAAGTATCTATAATGCTCGATTTTAAGAAACAGCTTTCTTTTTGTAAGGCCCAGAAATGGGATGGGTGGGCCCCACCTTTTGGTAATCTAAGCCATTGATCTAGTGGGAATTATCTCACTATACTGACCATCTGCTGAAAAATGGACTAATTACAATCAATCGTCCACCGTGTATGAATGATTTGACAGATCGAATGGTGGGAACCCAGATATATAGTTCGGTGGGCCATGCAAAAGCTCAATTGGATGGTGATGATTGACAAACGATAAGTTTATGTACATACCTTTTGAACTCTATGAGTCAAGGCAAGGAGATGGCTCTTCTGTTTCCGTGCGCGTTCGAGATTAACAGTACTAATCGATGATGCTAGTTCGTCTAGCACTGGATACACCTCAATTTCCAGTTCTGTAACCTGCCAAAACGACACTCATCGGACTAATGGTCTGGATCACACAACCATAAACAAATGGAAATGCCAAGGGAACTCATGCAAGGAGAGGTGAAGTATACAATTTGCAGCACCCATCGCCAGATCCAGGCCATTCATCATGTGGGGCTCACTTCGAATGCACCCTGTCCCAAAAGTAGGTTTGTCCACCGATCAGGTGGGCCACACATATACATAGGCTACAGGTAATTGGACAGGTCTGATTTCAAGACGGCACCTACATAGCGGGCCCCAGCTGATGAATAGCCTGGATTTTGTATGTGTGCTGCCAATTGTAAAACTGTTTTTTTTTTTAACTAATATTTGCAAATAATCAGCTTGTATTTGTTTTGAAGTACCTGTCCTTGAATTTTAGAGACAGACTAATCATGAATTGGAATCAAGCATTGAATTTTAATAACTTGATGTAAATCATATCTTCCATACATCACCAAAGAAACCACACATGCATTAAAAGAACCGTTGGAAAATTTCCGTGCCAGTTGGGACTGAAATTACTGAGAAATCCTTACCTGAATTTGATGGGACCCACTACACAAGGGATTCTTTTGGCGGAAGATCCTGCAAGATGATATTGTTGCAATTTTGCCAAATGGTAGCCATTTTCCCACAAAACACTAGGCTTGTTTGGAATGCGGGATTAAATGGAATGGAATTGCATTTGGTGGAATTAACACCATTATTGCACAATGATTATATGTCTAAAAATACCATGATATTTTGACTATCCAATCCCACGTTTGGGAGCAAATTCTTCCCTTGGAAAAAATAATGTATTAAGTGAAACCTACATTTGGTGGACCATGGAATTGTAATCAATGGACCAAATTTCACAATTGATGTTGGTCACCTATATGCATATGCAACTCAACTGTATAAAACACATGAATCAATGTGGAGCCCACAATGTAGTGGATTTTGAAATTCACCCAAAATCCTATTGTATCTCCAACTGGCTCTGGATGATATGATACTTGGATTAATCCAATCCTACCCATTGTTTCCAAACACTTAATGGAATTTACATTAGACCAAATGCCATTCCATTCCACCTAATACCATTAATCCCACATTCCAAACAGCCCCAATGTTGTTATCTCCAAATGGGAAATCATGAGAAATGACAGGCCACGAGGACAACTGGTTCTGAAGGCCCTACCAAATCCCTGAGAAATCCTTTTTTTATTTTTGAATTTGGCAGGGCCCACTATGCCTAGGTTATCTTGGCATGTCATCTAGTGGGAAGAATCATGCACGATGATAATCTTGGAGAAATCACAACATTAGTGATTTGTGATATCTCAATTATGGAGAAATTACAGCATTGAGCATGTGCGGATACAAGGAATCCGAGGGGAAAAGAAATTAGATTCTCTTAACTAGAGAACTATCGTTGTTTGGATAGATAAAAAAAAAAAACAGCAGATTCTGCAAAGTAGTCATTAGCCTTATTCATAGTCAGGATTCGCTTGCACAAGATATAAGGTGACTGTTGTCTAATAAATATGGGATTTCTGCTTGCTACACAAACAAAAACTTTTTTTTTTTTTTTTGAATCGTCTAGACTATAGTGTTGGAAAAGTTAATAATTACAATTGTCCATGTCCACACCAAAATTCCCTATATCCAAACAGGCCGAGAAACCCTACAAAACAACAAGCCAAGATCCAACTCGAGCTGCATGCCCCACCAAATTCGCATAACTTTACAAGAATTTCCATCTGAACTGGCGCTTAAACATACCTGAGCATCAAGAGACATGCATGTTAGCTCCAAAGCCAGCTCCAAGGCCCTGAACTCGAAAGCCAAGTCATCTGAACTTGATTCGGTACATCCTGTAATCATATCAAGAACAATTTACTTCCCCAGAGAATAGACCGTCATAACAACCAAACTATGTTACTGAAGAATGGCAGGTTCCTGGATCATGACTAATAAGGCACCGTTTGGAGCATAGAACTTCGGAAGAAATTGGTTTTCAAGAGTGGAAATTGTAGAAACTTACAGTTTTGCGGAGAGACCCACATAATGACAACTTGTTCGTTGATGCATCGATGTGGGACCCACCATGGTTGCGATTTTAAAATGATGGTCAACAAAAATTTAGCAATCCAAATGCTATGCAAGTGCTTTAGGAGAGAATAGAAAATGTTTGCATTCTGAGGAAATTCTTTGAACAATATTTCAGTTCCACATGCCAACATGGCCCATTTTCATGTACCTCTGTAGGGTCGTAAGCCTCCAAACATAGCATCCACTGATCTTCCCAATTCTGAATATGTGGGGTCCAAATTTCAGTCTGATCACCATTTATATGATGAGCCCCACATCGATAGGGGAAGCCCCAAAAATCTCCCATGGTACAGGATCCCAAGTTCAGTCCCTACTCATGGCTCAATGGTAGACTCACAAGAGTTTCACAAAAGTTCCTAAATCTTCTAAAGGTTAAGATCTTCCAACAAAGGGAGAACTTTGGGCACACCCAATCGACAAGGGCCCATCAGACCAGTGGTCTGGATCACTGAACCATGGGTCACATATGGACAGAATTTATAGGCTCAGTCCCCTATAATTCCTCTTTCTGGCTCTTACCAATTTGATCTTTCTGTGTCTGAAGGCGCCTGCACAGTTCCGATTGGTACTGCACAACAGAGCTGTCCAGAGAGTTCATAAGGATAACCTCATCTGCCGTAATTATGCATCTGATTTGTTCGAGATTGACGACGATCGCCTTCTCCCGGCCCAGTATCGTGGAAGGATACACAAACAAAGGATCTAAAAGCCGAAGATCTCTGGCAGGCAGATTGCAACGCCTCATTAGACTGGCCTTGTCAAGTGTTAGGATATTCGAATCCCCATTCTGATCAATCTGTATCCATGACCGAGTTCCGTGGCCTCTCTTCTTCAAGCCTGTAAAGCCAAATCCCTGACATGGAGGCCTCGCTGATGAATCTAGTCTAGCATCAACAGGAAAAGACATTTGTAGCCCAAAAGAAGTTTTGATTAGTACGAATTGATCCGATTTGAAAAATTTTCCCACCACTCCTTATTTCAAAAGGATTCCAATTATTGGAACTACAGACCCTCTTTAACTTGATTTTATACCACACACTATAAACAAATCGATTTAACGGCATAGATTCCAATTCCAATTTTGTACTGTATGTCCATTGTTCAAACAGCATACATATCTGCTATTTTGACAACCGAAGTACTTAAATCCATCAACTCCATTTTTGTAGAAACACCAATGCCTAGAAACCGAACCCATCAAGCAATTTCCCCCAGATTCAATCATGCAAGAGAACATATGCATCAACTGCTTCAACAATCCAAGCTCTACAAATTTCCACTTCAGTTGATGATATTTCTGAGCTGAAAGGCCAATCTCAACACCCACAAGCTGAATCTTTGATTAATTCTGGCAAAGAAGAAAAAGAAAAAGGCCAAAATGAGTATTCAATTTGTGATTTTACTAATTGGAATCAAAAGGACATCAAAACCTTCTAACAAAACTGAATCTTGATTAGAAGCCCATCAACCAATATGAGTAGAATAGTCTCTCTTTTTTCTTCTTCTTCTTCTTTTAATAAGAATTCAAAGAACATCAAAACCTATCAACATGCATCGAACATATTGCTGCTATCGACACTGAAAACCCCATATCATCAATCACTATTTTCCCAAAAATTGCTAGAAAATTAACCAAACACACTACTCTTTCAACTTATCAAAACCAGAACATCAAAATCACTTAATAATTAATATCCATCCAATGGCTTCAAAACATCCCAAATTCCGTCGGTATTCCTAAATCAAATTCCTAAACCACAACAGCCGTAACCCAAATCTTTTATTGGTGTCATTCAAGAAACTTGCTAGAAATAATAACAGATCAACCAAAAAAATGTAGAAACTCCTTTTGTTTCTTTTTGCAGTAATTGAAAATCCAAACAACATCAAAATTAATCAATATGCATCAAATAACTTGAAACACCCCAAATTCCATATCTTTCAGCACAAAAATCCCTGAAAACAAGCACCCATCAAACTAAACTCCCATAGATTTTCATCGACTAATCAGGAACACTTCAAAAACAGATAAAAGTACCCACATGAGATTTCCTCATATACAACAGAGAAGATGTAGAAGTAGGTATTCAAAATTCAAAAGAACATCAAAATCACTCAATATACAGCAAAAAGAAGAACAAGAACAAGAAGAAGAAGAAAAACAATTCCATTGGGTATTTATCCAAAAAAAAAACCTGAAAACATGTACCCATCATCCTAATCTCTCATTTATTCTCATCGCATAATCGCAAAAACTTCAAAAACAGACAAAAGCAGAAGTACCCACATTAGATTTCCCTTTAATGACAGGAAAACTATATAGAACTCCCATGTCTTCAAGTAATCAAAACCTAAAATAGTCAAAATCAATTAACATGCATCAAATAACTAGAAAAAGCCCCTAATTCCATTGGTTCCAATCAAAACACCTGAAAACAAGTACCTGTCATCCTAATCTCCCATTGATTTTCAGCAAATAATCACATAAACTTCAAAAACCAATAAAAGGAAAAGTATCTACATCCAATTCCCTTCTAAATAAAAGAAAAGAGAGAGAGAGAGAGAGAGAGAGAGAGAGAGAGAGAGAGAGAGAGAGAGAGAGAGAGAGAGAGAGAGACTATAATACCACTCCATTTTTCGAATAATCCAAGTACGAAGAACATCTGATTCAGTACATATGCATCAAATTGTTTGAGAACATCCCAAATTTCATTGATTTTGGTCTAAAAAACCCGGAAACAAGTACCCATCATCCTAAACCCCCATCAATAATATAACATAATCACATAAACTTCAAAAATTGCCAAATGCAAAAGTACCCAAATGAGATTCCCTTACATGTAACATAAAAGATGTGCACAACACCCCATTTTTAACTATGCCAAATCCAAAGAACATTAAAATCAATCAACACGCATTAAATAACTTTTTAAGCACGCCGAATTCCATTAGTTTCAGGCTGAGAAAACCCAAAAACAAGTAGCTATCATCATAAACTCCCATTGATTCACATCAAGTAATCCCACAAACTTCAAGAATTGATAAATGCAAAAGCACCCAGATGAGATTCCATCGTCTAAACCAAAATAAAAAATAATATAAATAAAAGAAAAGAAAATCTGCATGACACTTCATTTTTCAACGAATATGGCATCAAACTGCTTAAGAACATCCCAAATTTCATTGGTTTTTCAGCCCAAAACAACTGAAAACAGCCCACACGTCATCCTAAAGTCACATTGATTTTCACCAAATCAAAGAAAGTTCAAAAGGAGAGCTACCCATATGAGATTTCCTTCTTGAAAACAGAAAAATAATTGCAATAGAATCCAAATGGATTCACATCAAATTATTACACAGACTTCGAGAACTGATAATTGCAAAAGCACCCGCATGACATTCCCTTCCATATGATTAGAGAAAAATAAAAAAACCCACATAACACTCCTTTTCTCAACTAACCCAAATCTGATGAACATCAAAATCGAAAAATATGCATTGAATTCTTCAAAACATCCCAAATTTCATTGGTTTTCAACAAAAAAAAAAAAAAACAAAGAAACTTTAAAAAAAGAGATACCCATGTGATATTCCCTTCTGTAAACAGAAAACTAACTGCAATAGAATCCAAACAGATTCACATCAAAGAATCAGACTTCAAGAACTGATAAATGCAAAAGCACCCATATGAGATTCTGTTACACATAACATAAAAATAAAAATAAAAAATAAATAAAACAGCACAACACTCCATTTCTCAACTAATCCAAATCTGACGAATACCAGAATCAACCAATGTGCATCAAATTGCTTGAAAACATCCCCAATTTCACTGGCTTTTCAGCTATATAAAAAAAAAAAAAAAAAAAAACAACTGTAAACAGCCAAACCATACTAAATCGACATTGATTTTCACCAAATAATTTTTAAAAAAAAAAAAAAAACTTAAAAAGAGGTATACCCATATGAGCGTATAAAGAAAACTAATCTGCAATAGAATCAAAACCGATTCAAATCTAAATAACTACACAGACTTCAAGAACAGATAAATGCAAAAGCACCCACATGAGATTCCCTTAAATATAACAGAGAGAAAAAAAATCAAATAACACTCCATTTTCTCAACTAATCCAAATCCCAAGAACATCAGAATCGACGATTTTCACCAAAAAAGCCAAGGAAACTTCAAAAGGAGATCCACCCACATGAGATTTCCTTCTGTACAACACAAAGCTAATCTGGAATAGAATCTAAACAAATGTAAAAGCAATATTCAAAGAGCACATACCTCATGAACTAAAAGAAAATGCAGGATTATTTTCTTTTCTTTTTTTAGATCTTCATAGCTGAGAGCGGTCGATGTCCATGCAGCTTCCAGGAAGGAGGAAGTATATGAAATGGACCCCAGGATAACAAGCTTAGCATCTCACACCTTTGGTTTGGACCAGTGGGGCCCATGGATCAATGATCCAGACCGTTGGACCGATGGAAACTACTGTAGATTGGAGTCTTCTCGCAATCTTACTGATTTTACAATCCTAACCATTTGTAAGTGTCCTGCAGATTGAAGGATAAGAAGAAAATATAGTAAAGATCCCAGATATGAAAAAATCAAAATAATAAGTGTAATTGTCTAACCACATTGGAGTCCATCAGACCAACGGTCCCGATCATCTTTCAAAGGGACCGGTTGTCCATATTCAAGGAGCAAGGATACTGAGTAATATTACTCGGCCCGAGGATCATGTAATTTGTCAGTATACGGAACGGTGGATGGATAGAACCGTGGAAGAGTGAGAGTTCTTCTTCCGGTGCGAGGAAAACTTTGATACTCTGGTAGCGAGTGATGGATGATACGCAGGCACTTAGAATTTCTGTATGTAGCATTTAATTTAGTGAAACGGTCCAAAATATGGATCCCAGTTTTGATGTATTTTGAACCCAAAATTAAGCTTTTTTGGTTGAACCGAATATCCATTGGTGGACATTTATTGGACGGTTAAAAGTTAAAAGGAACGAATGGGTCTTATTTTCACAAATAAAAGGTCAGGATTATTCAACCAATCTGATTTTGACACAGAGACAGTGAGCCCCACATCTTAGTCCGTTTAACATGACCTAGTGCATGCCACGTGTACAATTTCCAAGTGCATGCGTATCAAGTGTCATACCCTGCCTGAGTATTGGATAACTCTGCACTTTTTATTTTTTAATATATTTTTCCCTCGAAAAATATGGCATTTCGAATTTACACCGGACGCGGATCTACCGCACCCACAACATCTCATTTACACCAT
This sequence comes from Liriodendron chinense, assembly GCA_003013855.2. Lineage (NCBI taxonomy): Eukaryota > Viridiplantae > Streptophyta > Magnoliopsida > Magnoliales > Magnoliaceae > Liriodendron > Liriodendron chinense. Next base: position 9,003 of record PVNU02003923.1, on the reverse strand, counting down.
CTCAGTGATAAACGCACCCACAACATCTACCGCATGGACACGGATTGTGTCCGACCAGATCTGTGTGGGGGCCTCCATGATGTATCTGTTTATCTAAGCCGTCCATCCGTTTTCTAAGGTCATTCTAAGTTACGGTCCCAAAAATGAGGCAGATCCAACGATACATGTGTCACACCAAATAGTAAGCTTGGGTTGCATTATATGCACAAAGCACTAAATGCAAGGGTAATATCTAGTGTGGCCCACTATAGCGTTGGATCTTCCTCCTTTTGGGCTCATCTCTTAACATTACCTTAGAAAATGAATGGACGGCGTGGATAAACAGATACATCATGGTGGGCCCCACACAGATTTGGTCGGACGCTTGAAGGTCCGATACGCAATCCGCGTCCCTACCGCATACCATACGTTCGAGCTGTGTTGGGCCCATTAGTGATGTGTTCACAATCCAAACAGTGCGCATCTTGTGGCCCTCTTCATGATCACCGTACATCCCAAGAACCATCCTGATAATCATTCAAGTGAGGCACACGACAAGGAACATTGTATAGTCACACCTAAAACGTATGTACTTATTTTTCTGTGGCCCACCTATTTGATTACTTTAATTTAAGTGCGTCCGTTCATCCTGGTGAGATTCACCTGACGAACGGCTCAGATGACATATACGCAACACGATGAAACCCAAAATGCATCATGGAACTTTCTATGATGGAGCGTCTCAGTCACGAGCGTCGACCATCATTCCATTTGGTATGGCCCACATGTGCTATATAAAGGGTCTAGCCATAACATGGGCTGGTTCACCTACTACACGGGTTGGATGGAACCCACACTTTCCGGTGGGTCCCACAGCTTCAATGGATGGTAAGTACGGACGGCAAAGATTCTCGTGAGAAATTCACTCAGTGCATCGGCTTCTCAAGTTTACAATACGACATGACAGGAAAACTCAAGTGGGCCCCACCACAGGAAATAGCAGGGATTGAATCCCCAACGTTGGAAACTTTGTGGGGCCACAGAAGTTTTACATCAGGATGATATTTATTATTACAGTTTATACTCGTCTTAATAACTTTATGAACGGTTTGGATGGCATAAAAGTATCATGGTCCGCTCCAAGAAAGTTTCAACGGTGGACATTTCTATCCTCAGTGTTTCCTGTCGTGTGGGCCACCTGACTTTTGGATCTTCCTGATTTTGAATTGTCGTCCGGATTGCGAACGGAGTTACTCAGAACGCTCTCATCGTCCTGAGTAAACTCAGTTGGGCCCACTGTGAATGTATGTGGATGATCCACACCGTACATCCGTTTTTCCAGCTCATATTAGTGGTTGAGCCCGAAGTTGAAGTATATCCAAATCTCAAGTGTATCATACCATAGGAAACAGTGGGAATACGTTGAAACCTTCATAAGGCCCCCATTGATGTTTATTTGTCATCCAACATGTTCATAAGATCACAAAACTTTTGTGACCTCCAAGAAATTTTCAATGGTATAGGTTCAATTCACACTGGGCCACTTAAGCTTTGGATATGCTTCTTTTTTTTTTTTTGTATCAAGCCCTAAAATTATATGTTAAAATGGATTGATGGAGTGGATAAAATACATAAATCATGGTAGACCTCACAGAGTTTACTCAATATGCTTGCCCATTTGTTTTGTTTTGTTGTAGATGTATGTAAATGCATGCAAAAGGGTGTAAATGAATAATCATTACAAATGTAGATGTTTGATTGAGGTCGTAAATACATCATATTTCTTCCTTGCCAAAGATGTCCGACGTCCATTCATGGGCCTCATTGTGATGTCCGTGACATATCTACATAGTCCATCCATTTTATCGAAACATTATAAGACATGAGCTAAAAAATGAGGAAAATCCAAAGTTCAAGTGGCCCACACCATAGAAAATCATGGCCGTAAAAGGTTCTTAACGGTGGGCGTTCAACCCACTGTTTCGTGTGGCGTGGTCCACTTGAGCTTTGGATCTACCTCAATTTTGGGATCATGCCACAAAATCACCCGCAAAACGAATGAATAGTGTGGATAAGCCACATACATCACAGTTAGCCTCACATGAAATTCACACCTTTTTTATTTTAGTTTTCAAAAAAACAATCCATTAGTGTCATCCTCAAAATGTGTGTGGGAATTACCTTGGTAAGTAATTATTACCCATTTACCAGATTTACCTGGGAAACACATCAGCTAAATACTGGCAAATGTGTAATTATTATTTTCTCAAGGATTTACTGCATCATTCCTAACGCTTTGATTTGACCGCCTCTTTTATGGTTAAAATGGAGAATGACGGGTCATATTTGTGGGCCCCATCGTATGTTATATCATGAATCCACACCGTCCATTCATTATGTCACTTAAATTTATAGTATGATATAAAAAATAAGGCATATCCAAAGCTCAATTGGACCACACGAAGTGAAAAAGGAAAATAAACACATATCGTTAAAATCTTCTTGGAATTACTCTTTTGTTTGGTGTGGACCACTTGAGTATTGGACCTGCCTCATTTTTCAGCTAAAGCTTAAAAAAGTAATGGTAAAACTTTTGGACAAAGTGTATATATCATATACATCACGGTGGGGTCCACAAATTTCAACTACCATTTTGGATTGGTTTTCAAGGCTAAAAATGGGATGAATTCTCAAACACGGTAAAAGAGTGATGATTACTCTTTTGACTGTATTTACCTAGACTTCAACAAATCAAACAAGCCCTAAGTGTCCTGAGTAACTCCGTTGTAGTCAGCTTCTGAGCTAGAAGCAACGTGTGCAGGTGGCGCCCACCGTATTTCTTATTATAAATCCGCACTGATTCATCCATTTTGCAAACTCATTTTAGGATAATCCAACAAAAATGAGGCAGATCCAAAACTCAAGTGGACCATACGAGAGGAAACAACAAGGAATGAGCGACCACCATTGAAACATTTTTATGGCCAGAAATGTTTTGTATCATGCTAATTTTTTTGGTTTTCAGTTCATCCCAGTGGGAATGACCTTACAAACGGTTTAGATGGTATATAAACACTAAGGTGGATCTCAAGAAGGTTTCAATGGTACGTATTTCTTTCCCATCTTTCCTCTTGTGTGGCCCACTTGAGTTTTCAATCAGTCTAGTATTTGGTAGATTGTCCTAAATTGATCTCACAAAACGGATGAACGGGGTGAATTTCTCACAAACATCATGATGCCCCCAACTAGCTTCCCTAGTAACTTCCTGCAAAAGGCTGCAGGAAATCCCCGATCCCTTCATGTGAGACTAGGCCAGGTTGTTTGCCAATTTAAGGGCTTGTTTGATTTTCCATGATACAAGTAAATATGTGGTAAATGGGTAATTATTTCTTTTTCACCTTGTTTGGAAATGGGTGAGTAATTCCACCTCGAAAATCAGTCCAAAAGTGTTGACTCAAACCCGTGGGCCCCACCATAATGTATATGATATATCAGCGCCGTTCATATGTTTTATTAACACATTTTGGGGCATGAGCGAAAAAATGAGGCAAATCTAACACTCAAATGGCCCGTATGAAAGGAAACAGTAGTCTTAATTCGTACACCGTTGAAAGTTATTTCTTTCATTGGGCCCGCATTGAGGTTTATTCATCATCTAACCGGTTCATATGGTCACACAGACATCGATAAAGGGAAAACATAAATTTCAGCTTGATCCAAATCTTTTAGAGCCCCCAAGAAGTTTTTAATGGTACGCACTCGATTCCCACTGTTTCCTTTGGTGTGGTCCACTTGAGCTTTGGATCTACCTCGTTTTTTGGTCCACGTCCTAAATTCAACTGACATAACGAATGGGCGGTGTGGATAAGCCACATACATCACAGTGGGCCCCACATTTATTGTGCAAATTTCTTAATTTTAGTGTTAAGAAAAGTAACCATCAATGTCTTAGGAAACATGCAGTAATGACCTAGGTAAATAATCATTACTCATTTACAAGGTAATTACAGTTGTGGTAAAAAATCAAACATGCCCTAAAGGTAAATGGGTAATAATTACTTCCTAATTTCCACACACGTTTCAAGGATGACACTAATGGATTGCCTTTTTAACACTAAAATCGAGAAATGAATGAATTTTGTGGGGCCCATTGTGATGTATGTGGCTGTGGACCCTCGCCGATTTTCCCCGTGCTCCCACACGACGTCGTTCTCCCTTTCCTTTCGGAAGAAGAAGAAGAAGAAGAGGTGCGTGAGTGCGAAATCGCCGTTTGTGCCACTGGCTTGCCTCGTTCTCGAGGGCTTTGTTTGGTTGTCGTGTTAAGCTGGATATGTTTAAATGAGTTTATATAAGACCAGAGTCGCCACTAGCCAGTTACTTCGAATCTACAGTCGGCTAGACCCCGTAGAAACGTTAGAGAAGGGAATCCGAAGATTCCTTCCTCTAAAATGACTCCTGTTGATCTGCGGTCAGAGATTCAAGGTAAGGGATCACGGTTACAGGGTGGGAAGAGGTTAAGCACCCCACACACTGCCCGTACCGAAGTACGGTCTCTACTTCACAGAATCGATCGAATACTTGAAAGTCTAATTTAATCCTCGTATATTCTCATGGATGACATGATACATGAATGCGGGTCTGAACAGTAAGAGTTTCTGATGGGCAGGTTCCAACAACGGGCAAGCCCAGAGCATACGCTCGAACTGACAGGTGCTTAATATAAAGACATATGCATGTGTGCTTAAGTAATCAAGGTGTTTTATGGTGAAGCATGAATGCAGGTCTGAACAGTAAGAGTTTCTAATGGGCAGGTTCCAACAACGGGCAAGCCCAGAGCATACGCTCGAACTGACAGGTGCTTTATGCGAGATGCATGCGGTGTGTTTGAATAATCAAAGTGTTTGCAGTGAAGCAGGGGGGTTGGAAGAAAAGTAAATGTTGCACTTATGCTAGATGCAAATGAGATGATGCGGGAAAATGAGTAGCTGGGTGGACGGAGGTGTCGCAAGGGTTGGCTTCGAGTGGCTGGATCAAGACTTGGATGGCTTGGGAGGCTTGGACCAATGGTCAGGCTGGGCTGGACCAGGGTTAGACTCTCCTCACTCGGGCTCTCCTTGGTGGAAAAATGGGCTAAAGGGTGGAGAGATGGACTCAGAGCTCTCGGACCGACTGGACTTCGAATGGCTTGTTGAAATGAGAAGGGGAGGGGGGTATTTATAGCAGCGGAGAGTGGCAGCTCTCGTAATTTTGTCCGGGCGGCCTGCCATGGGCCGCCCGTACGGCCGCTCCTCGGTTTCCAGCGAGTACGGCCGTTCCCTCGGGGCTGCTGTTGGACTCGCTGGTTGACTCAGTGAGTTGACTCAGCGGGTCGACTCGGTGGTTTGACTCGACGGGTTGACTCGGTGTTTTGACTCGACGGGTTGACTCGACGGGTTGACTCAGCGGGTTAACTCAGCGGGTTAACTCAGCGAGTTGACTCAGTGAGTTTGACTTTTTTGGGATTTTTTTACTGGACTTTTTTATGGGGGGTTTTTCAGGGTGGTGTTTAGGACTGGGTTGACTGGGTTCAGGCCTGAACTGGGCTATGTAATGGGGCTTACAAGGGTGAGTTTGGCTGAGTTTGGACTTGGGATTTGGGGGTATGGTCCTCCGTTCAACCAGCTATCTCTACCAACAGTGTAGCCGAAGGTGGGGTGTCTACAGATGCCCCTCTTTGGCAGAGGTTGCATGCAACCGAATGCCAAAGCGAGTGGACACCCCACTTCTGACCCGGTCATTCATAGATCATGTTCTGAAATCTTTGCTTGCTTTTGCATCTGTGCCAGTTGATCGTTTGGAGATCGCTCACTTGCACATACCGCGAGAGTTTGGAGAAAACGTTGCGATTGTCCCTGCAGTTTGCTGCAAACCTGGGTACCCAATCGCAACCCTTCCATTCCCGACCGGTACTAACATCGGAAAGGTACAGCAGAGCCTCTGCGTCGACAGTCTTACGAGGTTACTGACCCTGTGATTGATTGTATGTTTTGATGTTTTCCCAGATCACTCCAGGAGTACTTGTTTCGCTTGACTGTCAAAGTGGTTAGACGCCCTGCGTCCGATAGTCTTACGGGATTCTACTACGCCGACTTGGACTCAGTCAAGGTACTTCAGGCATCCACGCCTAGGTATGTGCGGGTGGGCTTTTCCACCCGATCTGCTGGTTTTGATGCTTGGTTTGCAATTCATTCTTTCCTTGATTGTGGTCTGGAATCTTTGTTGTCCTTTGTATCTGAGTCAGTTGATTGTCTGGAAATTGATAACTCGCACATACCGCGAGAGTTTGGAGAAAACGTTGCGATTGTCCCTGCAGTTTGCTGCAACCTGGGTACCCAATCGCAACCCTTCCATTCCTGATCGGTACTAACATCGAAAAGGTACAGCAGAGCCTCTGCGTCCGTTAGTCTTACGAGGATGCTGACCCTGAGACTGATTGTGTGATGTTTGATGTTTTCCCAGATCACTCCAGGAGTACTTGTTTCGCTTGACTGTCAAAGTGGTTAGACGCCCTGCGTCCGATAGTCTTACGGGATTCTACTACGCCGACTTGGACTCAGTCAAGGTACTTCAGGCATCCACGCCTAGGTATGTGCGGGTGAATTCTTTCCACCCAATCTGCTGATTTGGATACTTGGGTTACAATTCATCGTTTCCACCTGTTCAAATGGTTTCTGTGACCGAGCCTTTTGGCTTTCATCTTTTGTATCTTGGCATGTGGTACGACCGCACTGACACTGGAGTTCAGTTCGACCGTACTTTGAGTGCATTGGATCCGATGGTCTCCGGGGAAACCGCGAGACATCGGATCTTATTTGATTTTTGCGTCGGCTCCTACCCAGAGATATGGAAGATCTCCTGGTGTTTTGGAGGCAGAACGCTCTACTGGAAAAATATTTTTGGATCTTTGAAAAGATACCCACTCTGGGGAGTGATACTCCGTGGGGTTTTTATTTGCAAATAGAAATATTTTTTGTCTTTTTGAAATGGAAATCTGGTTTGCACGTGCCTCCACTAGGGATGCCTGTGGGGTCTTTGGCTAACCGTCTTTTATTTTGAAAGCAGGTAAACATGATGATTGATGCGATGGATGCTGATGCATGGAGATGCATGATGAATGCATGATTTTGCTCATTCTCTTCTCGTTTGATGATTTTGCTTTTGCTGGAGATGCAGAGAATTTTGAGCTTATTGCTTGCAGGGTTGTACTCTCTTGGGGATTTTTCTTTTTGATACGGAGGTTTGGACAGCGGATTGGTCAAGATCCCGACCCGTGGTCGATCAGGTCCATCGTCCCAAGATGCTGTTTCTTTGCTAATGAGAATGTACGAGGATATCATCCGACTTCAAGATGTTCTTCTGGGCATACATGTGATGAGATGGTGTTTGGTTGCCCGTTTTGGTCAAGATTCCAATTTGCGGGCGATTGGATCCGTCATCCCATACTGTGAAGTGAGCGGAGTTCAAGACTCCTGAATTGTAGTGCTGGGGATGCTAATTTTTGTGATTTTTTGTAAATATGTGGATCCGAATCTTTACCTGAGCGGTCAGGGTAGAGATCAGTTATTGAAAACACAGGAAATATTTTTGTGATTTTTGAAATATTTTGATTGAAAGCAAGGGAAATATTTTTGTGATTTTTGCAGATATTTGATGGAAATATTTTTGTGATTTTTGAAGAGATGATTTTGCAATGTTTTTGTATTTTGTGATTTTTCTGAAATGCAGGGAAAAGATATGGAATTTCCATCCACTTCCAGCTTCTACTGCTGGTAAGGCACCCGATCCATTTTACGTCAGCGAGCAAGACGAGTCTCACACAGTTAAGTGCCGTAGTTTTACATCTTCGGATGAGGGGATTTCGAGGGTTTTCAGTCAACACACCCACAAAGTTGCCTGTTCCTCATGTGCAATGCACATAGACCACGTATCGTCCGACGGACTCCTTCGGCCACAAGATGAGTCACATCCTCACATTTCCCTTAGTCAATCCAGTTTGGGGTCTTACGTTGCTCACAATTCCGTGAGGGTGAGCTTCACCTTCCAACAGCCTTAATCCCCTTCATGAGTTCTAGGAACAGGGAACATCCGTCAGCTTCAACAGCGACTTCCAACTCAAGGTTGTCTATCACGGTGCGTTCAACACGAACAGGATTGCGGAGTTCTGCCCGCCTCAGCCTTTACCTGTTTAAGAGATTCCAGACACCCGTACGATCAAGTGTCAGCCATGCCTGGAACAGGTTAGGAAAGAAAGCCCCCGAGAAGTTAATCCCAGTGTAGTTTAAGGTCTTCGGACCGCTGGGGATGAATTGGTGGATCGAAACTGGTGGTGAAAACTTTTTTGTTTTATATTGTATATATTTTTTTTTGTTTTGAAAAAGTTCCAGACTTCAACTCGAGTAATCGAGATTGACACTGGTTTTTATGGAAAGCTTTAAAATATTTTTGGTATTTTTGAGATGATCCGGGTTATCGAACCATGATCCCAACGGTCGAGGCCGATGCCGGTTTTTAGTTGAAAGCGAGAAAGGTCCCCCGAGAAATTAATCCCAGTGTAGTTTAAGGTCTTCGGACCATGAAACTGTACAAAAGAGGGGCAAACATGTTTTTTTTTTTTTTTTTTTGGAAAAATGTCCGGTGTCAGCGGATGGACAATCCAGACTGATGCCGGTTTTTATTGAAAATCTCTCGGGATGTCGATCCCGACGTAGTTTAAGGTCTTCGGACCAGAAACATGTACAAGAGGGGGCAAACACATTTTTTGTTTTTCGAAATGATCCAGATCATCAGATCTTGGCCTGAAAGGCTGGGATTGATGCTGGTTTTTATTAAAAATCTCTCGGGACGTTAATCCCGACGTAGTTTAAGGTCTTCGGACCCAAAACTTTAAAAGAGGAAAGACATTTTTTTTTTTTTTCTTTTTTGGAAAAAATTCTGGGTCATCGATTCTGATTTTGATGGTCGAGATCGATACCCATTTTTATTGAA
>PVNU02003922.1:0-32278 GCA_003013855.2 Liriodendron chinense | reverse complement strand
TCTTCTTCTTCCGAAAGGAAAGGGAGAACGACGTCGTGTGGGAGCGCGGGAAAATCGGCGAGGGTCCACAGTCCTACTATAAAAAGGAAACAAAAATAAATAAAAAATCGTGCAAATTGTGATAGGTTGTCGGTGGCACATTAGGTGGAACTAAAGGTCACCTTAGGTAGCACCGAAACCAACCAAAGTTGGCCAAAATTTTAAAATGATCGGTCTCCAAAATCCACCAAAATTCGATCGCACTGAAGGCATAAAAATCAAGACAGTAAGGAATTGGGGATTTTCACTGAAATTCGGTCGGACCGAACTATGCTGTGAACTGACGGATTTTCTTGATCTTGGGCTCCTTCCTTTGATCCTTCCTTTAGTCCATTTTAGCTATGAATGTGTCAGCGGCCCGCTCTATTTCAATCCCCTTAATTTCAAAAGAACTCACCCTTGAGTTCTTGTCCAGTTTCAATGTATGATACCCCCCACAAGTCCGCAACGTTGAAAGTCCTTGAAATCTCCATGTCATCTAGAAGATCAACAACGCAGGCATTGTCATTGATCTTTTGAATGATCAGCACCAGTTCAATCTTCTTGTTCTTCAATTGTTGTAGGTTCTAGTAGGAAATCACTCTTTGCACAGATGAATCATCACTTGATCGCCCACTTTAAACACTTTAGCACGTCAATGTTTGTTGACCTCTTGTACTTTACGTTTGAAGCCTGTAGCTTGTTCTGAACGTCCTCATAAATGTCCATGATCCAGTCCGCCATGTGTTTAGCTGCAATATTCATACTCGGGAGTTTGGGCAAGGGGACCAAATCGAGTGTGTCATGAGGTACCTGTACATAGAAAATCTGAAATGGAGATCTCCCTATCGAGCGATTCACCATATTGTTGGAGGCAAACTTCGCCTGAGACAAGGTCAATCCCACTGCTTCGACTTGTCACTGAAAATACAATGGATGAGATTCCCTATCCCAAGTGCGATTTACGACCTCAGTCTGCCTGTCGGTTTACGGATGGCAAGCATTGCTAAACTGAAGTCGTATACCAAAATGACTCCATGAGGTCTGCCAAAAGTGACTAACGAACTTTGTATCCTGGTTTAAAGTAATGGTCGCTCGGGAACCCCATGTAGCCATACGACCTCTCTGAAAATCAGATTCACCACTTGTATTGTATCAAATGTCTTCTTGCAAGAAATGAAGTGTGCCATTTTAGAAAATCAATCTACCACCATGAACATTGAATCCATGCCACGCTGTGTTGTGGGAGACCTAGTACAAAGTCCAAAGATAAATACTCCCAAGGAGCAACAGGTATGGGCAATGAAGTGTATAGATTTGTATTATGAGAATGCCTTTTGGAGGTTTGGAAAACATGGCAACATTGCACTGCCTTCCCCACATCACGAGAAAAATACAACCAATAATATCTTTCTTCTATCAAAGCTTTCGTCTTATCACGTCTAAGATGACACCAAGGCCGCCAACATGTATCTCTAGTATAATCTAATCCCGCAACAAACTCTGCGAAATGCAAAGTTGATTCCCCTTGAAAAGGAACCCATCCTAAATAAGAAAGTCACTTGGGTGACCTCCCTGGCATCTCATCCATGCTTCACTAAAATCATCATCATCCGCATAGAGTTCCTTAAGATAGTTAAACCTGACCACCTCATTGCTTACTGTAACTAGAAGAGATGTACGATGGCTAAGTGCATTAGCCACCTTGTTCTATTGTCTGACTTGTGCTTTAGGACAAATGTGAATTCTTAACAAAATGATATCCATCTAGCATGCACACGGTTCACATTAATCTGAATATTAATGAACTTTAAAGCTTGGTGGTCAGTATAGAGAACAAACCCTCTTTGGATGAGATAGTGGCGCCAATGTCTCAATGTCTAGACCACTGCGTACAACTCAAGCTTATACATCGACCACTTCTTCCATGCGTCGCTGAGCTTCTCATTGTAGAAGGCAACCAACCTGTCTTCCTAGGATAAAACACCTCCAATCCCAACATATGAGGCGTCACATTCTACCTTAAATATCTTGTTAAAGTTGGGCATAACTAAGACCGGCGTTGTGGACAACTGATGCTTAATTTTGGTGAAGCTTCTGTCAGCCTCATTGGTCTACTGAAACGGTCCCTTCTTCATGCAATCGGTGATTGGCGCAACAATGGTACTGAAATTCCTCACAAATCGATGATAAAATGTCGCCAATCAATGAAAACTCCGTACCTTATAAATGTTTGTTAGGGTTGGCAAATCCTAAATAGCTCGAACTTTCTCCTCATCCATTGAGATGCCCATGGATGTCATAACGAATCCCAGAAATAATAGCCGATCAATTAAGAAGATACACTTTTTCAGGTTCAATTATAGCTTGTTATCGGCCAACACTTGTAACACTTGCCTAAGATGATTCATGTTCTACTCCTCACTCAAGTTATATATCAAAATATCATCAAAATACACCACCATGAAATGGCCAATGAATGGCTTCAACACTTGATTCATTAGGTGCATAAAAGTACTTGGTATATTTGACAGACCGAAGGGCATAATCAGCTATTCATACAACCATTCCTTGGTCTTAAAGGTCGTTTTACATTCATCACCCTGCCTGATATAAATTTAATGGTACGCACTTCGTAAATCTAGCTTGGAAAATATCTTGACACCCTCTAGCATGTCAAGCATGTCATCCAACCATGGTATCGAAAATCGATATTTAATGGTTATCTTATTGATTGTCTGGTTATTGGCACACGTGCGCCAACTTCTGTCCTTCTTTAGAGCTAACAATGTCGGCACGACACAGGAAATCATGCTCTCTCAATAGACCCTTACGAATCAATTCTTCCACTTGCTCCTGAAGTATCTCACACTCTTTCGGATTCATCCGATAGTGTGGCCGGTTGGGCAAACTAGACCTAGGGACAAGGTTACTATAGTGTTGGATATCCCTCATGGGAGGCAATCCATCGGGTAAATCTTAGGCTAAATATTTTTTGATTCTTTTAATGAGGGCCTTAGACTTGGAGGGATATTGGAGGACCCCAATTCCTCGCCCTTCACCACTATGGCGTACACTTCACCTGTTTCCTTTTATTCTTCAACAAATTCTCGAATGGTGGTAGAAAACTCTCCTCCACTTTAAAAGCTTCAAAGTGTTTCTCCGGTGTCATAGGGGTCAAAATCGTCTTGCAACCATCCTTGACGAATATATATACGTTATCTCACCTACGGTGAGTTGCGTCTTGATCTGATTGCCATGAGCGCACAAGTAACATATGACAGGCCTCCATGTCAACCACATCATAAAGCACTCCATCTTTGTAGTTTCTACCAATAAAAATGAGACAATGCATTATTCAGTTACCTTGGTCCCGTTCACCTTCTTGATCCACTCGATTGAGTATGAGGTAGGGTGTTTCGTATTTGACAGCTGCAACTTATCCACCATCACTTTCGAGACAATATTCTTGATGCTACCGCTATTTATGATAGCATCACAGACCTTGCCGCTTATGGTGCACCGCGTGCGGAAGATGTTGGACCGTTGTGGGTGCACTTCCTTAGAGTGTAAAGGAGTCACCTCATGATCAAAGTTACGTCGTGATTCTCGGCCACCCATTCTGCATCACCTGCTTCTTCCTCAGTAAATTGATCACCTTCATCAATTCCTGAGCCTCCTTCCACTATCTCATCTTTAACCCCCCCCCCCCCCTCCCCCATTAGTGGTTAGGTGGGCTGCGGGGCGTTGAGGACAAGTGTTGGATAGATAGCCCGACTGACCACAACGGAAACAATGGTTTGTCCTTTGCCGACCATAGGGATTTTGAATCCTGCTCGGACCCATGGTCGTTGGTGTTGTACATTGGGGCCTACATGGGACATTCCCCATTTCCCGGTTGCAGCCATATGAGGCTGAGATCATCCTCATACTGGTTCCTTTCCCTTGGCTAGCACTATATCTGGGGTGGGGCCCGCCATAGGGACCCGAGTCGCGTAGTGGTCTGAGATAGTTGTGTCTCCACCTGAGTAACCACTTGGACAACTTCATCCATCGTCTAGACCGGATGCATCTGAACCGAATCCTAAATCGTGAGCCACAATCCACCAATGAATCGCGCCACCTGCTGGGATTTAGATTCCGCCAAATTATTCTGTGATTCCAATCGCTGGAACTCTTCCATATATTCTGCTACGGATCGACTCCCCAGTAGATAATTTTGATATCGCTGGAATAGTATTTGCTCATAATTGCTAGGGAGGAATCGAGCACGATGGAGGCGCCTTATCCGAGGTCATGACCGGATGGGCGCCTTGTTCAGTCAAGTGTGGGAAATCTGAAGTTGCTTCCACCATGTTGATGTGCCAAACTTCAAATTGTAGGTGACCAACTTCACATTCTTATCTTCTGGCATGTCCATGTAATCGAAGTATCGCTCGACCTCTGTCAACCAGTCGAGGAACTTCTCTATACGCAGAAGTCATTAAAGCTAGGAAGGTTTACATTGCCTCTGTAGTCTCGTTCTTCTCAATGAAAATGATCATTTCCAAGCACAGGTTGTTGGACAACGATGTCATCGACTTCCCCGTCGCTGGAACTCGAATCATCTGGGGTAGCCTTGCGATTAGCCATTGGAAGTGCTCTGCGAAGAACTGGATTATGTTACACATTAACTACAGGAGGCTGATCATCACCTTGGGTTAGGGGAGGAATTAACACCGCTGCGATGCATTCGAGGGTTGCCTACAACCCTTACATGGCCAACCAATTCTCTCGCTGCACCGCCTCAAAACTGCCGCTGTAAGATAATCTCTTGGAGCACCATCTGCAAGATGATTTTCTGACCCGTTGTTAGAAGCCATCACTCAAGGGGATTCCTTGCTCTAATACCACTTGACGTAGGGAGGGACGTAGAGAGGTCGATCACCATCTTCGTCACTAGATAACTACTATGAATCTATGCAGCTCTCTAAAATCCTCAATGGAGCTTCCTCGAATCTACGAGAGAAAAGATCTCGAATCCACGAGATGGAAAAACAACAAGAGTTAGAAATGTTATTGATAATACGAGAGATAATAATTAAAATGAATTTAACAACCTTAAATACTAAAAAAAAAACCCTAAAAATGCATTAAGAAAGTCTTAATAAAAAAAAAGGAAACAAAAATTGAAAAATCACGCAACTTGTGATAGGATGTTAGTGGCACTGAAGCCAACCGAAGCAAACTTTGGTGGCACCGAAGTTAGCCAAAATTTCACAGCTAGTGGTCTCCGAAATCGTCCAAAATTCAGTCACACTGAAGGGGATCTTCGGTCGCATCGAGGGCATAAAATACAAGACAGTAAGGAATTAGGGATTTCCACTAAAATTTGGTCGGACTAAAGACTAGTTTGATGGGGCCAAACTATGTTGTGAACCGACGAATTTTTCTGATCTTGAGCTCCTTCCTCTGATCCTTCCTTTGGTCCATCTTAGCCATGAATGTGTCAGTGATCTGCTCTACATCACTGAGGTAGGGACAATAGTAGTGGGCTTGAATTGGTAACGGTGTTGTTATCTTTAAAGTGATATGTACCCCTACTGATGTTTAAACTGGCCGGTTCATAAAAAGGTTGCTGACAAATCCACTTGGAGGAAAATCAAGTCACATCTAATCAAGAGAACAATGTTCTTTAACTAGCAAAATAAAGAGGAATACCCACTGATTACTATAAAAAAAAAGATTCCAGAAGAATGATTCGAGGATGGTTTTTTGTGGATGTATATATGAAATTTTGAGGCTCTTGGATGTGTCTATTCAGCCAAGTTGAATGTACACACACCCTTTCATTAACATGTCCTTTCATAGTATCTTTTTATTTGGTTATAACTACACAATTTGAATTTAATTTTTCTTCAATTAGCTTCCCAGCAAGTGACACTTATAAACACCACTTCAATACCAATGGCCCACAAATAAACTAATTATTTTGAAAAATTCACAACATTTAATGTGTTTTGTTGGGAAAAAAGTGCTTAATTCAATTGGCTTTAAAAAATATTCCCTTCGGCTATCTTTCAAAATATACATGGTTTGAATCTTTTGGACAATATATACTAGTCCTTGTGATATATGGCACACAAATAGATGGTTAAAAGAATATAAAGCAGCTGTTTGGGAAGAAGTATGCATAGTAGAAAAGCATTTTTTTAGCCTACTCTCTTACCATAGAAAATACTAAATTTCTTATTGAAAATGATGAATTTGCTAATTTTTTATATGACCCCTAATTAGAAAATGACAACCTTGCTACCTGGTTTGGTAGGAAGGTGGTCTATGTTCAAGGCATTGGGGGAAATACCAAGGTTAGTTTTCTCATTCATAATGAAATTAATTGGATACTTTTTCCTGCTTCTTCAAAAGATCTAGTTTAGATTATAAAATGAACTTGGAGAGATTAAGATTTATTAGTTTGATGATGAGATTTTCTGGATGCCTGATGTTGTTGAGAAGCTTTCTTTCACATCCATCCAGCTGCTTGTTAGGCCCCTTCTCCTCTGTGGTGTGACCTATTTCAATTTAGAGGCCATATTTTGACGCATTCTTTTTGCTCTTAGTTTACATCTTGTGAGACGTAAAAAAACCAAAGACAAACTTTCTCATTTTAATATATATTATCTCTACAAGTCTCAATCGCTCTTTTTTTTGCATTTATTAAATCTAATAAGCATCTTTTCTTTAAATGTGATTATGTTTGTTAGATCCAAAAATGTTTACATATTAAGCTTGATGTCGGTAATCCAACTTCTACTAATATATATTTTTTTATATAGTTACCTTTCTTATAAATTTTGTGCCATCTAGATAACGGTGTTTTCTGATAACTAATCTTTGTTTTCCTTTGCTTGTGTGAAACATTTGGAGAGAGAATTTTTCATATTTTTTCTCAAAAAGAGGTTTGTCAGAAAATTATATTTAAGCTTATTGTTGAGGATATTATGGGGCGTATTCTATTTTTTAGGGTTAATAGTGATTTGCCTATTGCTATTACTGCCCACTGGAAGCTTCCCCCTAGTATCCTTCATAATATAAAACATGTTGGAAGTAGCTGTTGAAAACAACTGACAAATATTAAAATTAAATGAAAATTAAAATAGAAAATAAAGAACTTATTGTTTTAAAGAACAGTGAGTCGAGGCGTGACAAGTCACTGGGCTTGAAACCAAATCTGCCCTCCTTAGACCCTTTCCAAATGCAACAGGAGTCATGGATAGTTGGCCTCCAGGATACAATGACTATCACCTTAGTTTTGGCTGTGCACTCGCCGTACAGGGCTTGAACCAGCAAGTATACCGCAAACTCGAGATGCAGTGACTTAGTGAGTTAGAGAATACAAAATAAGAAAAATCGAGTCCAGAGGTTTAACAAAATTGAGAGAGAAGATGATTTTCGGATGTTTTAAAACGGATTAATCAAATCTTATATATAGACTTGATTAGGTGCTTAATGCACCGTTTTGAATTGGGTTTGGTCCGTTAGGTTTAAACCCAACTGATGCGACCACCCAAATAGATGCGTCTCTAGACGTTTAAAACAAAAGACCGTTGGAGCGAGTACACTTTCAGTGTCCATTGGAGCAAAAGGAAGGTGAGCAAGTATACTCACAGTAGACCCAGACCCGGACCTGAGCCCGAGCATGAGCCCGGCCCGGCACCGGCGACGGCGACAACACGGCTCGGTTCGGCCGACAGGCGCGCGCGCGCGTGTGGTTTTTAGCATAGTGTGGGTCAATGTGCATAGCCCCCCCCCCCACAAACCACAAAATTCACTTGCCCCTTGAGGGCCTAGCCCATGTGTAAAGCCTCTACTTATATACTTATTTTTTTCCTTGGTTCTTTCCAATGTGGAACAAAGGAAATGCACAAAACTCCAAAGAACAAACTTGTGGAGGGAAACCTCTTTCAAAGGGAAAATTTGAAATAAAATATTTTAAAATCTTTTAAAATACAACAATCCCCACATGTTTCAAATTTTAAAACATTTCGAGTTTAGAGTAGAACAGTTATGTAATAGTGTTGATGTCTATCGGACTTTAATCAACATTGAGAGTAAGCAAGACATTATATAGGAATTAGGTGACTATCGGTCTTTAACCTAACCCTTTAGCGTAAACGGCCATACATGCCACTCACACAAATACTGCTGGTTTTATGGTTTGGTGCATTTTAGCCATGCGCCTTTACCTAGATTTTCATGAGCTCTCTAGAGAATAATTTAATATCTCATAGAAAGCGGCCTCTACTTCTACACTCATATAGGTGAATTTCATCAAGTGTACACAGCAAATGGATACACCACCAATCTTAGTTATGGATTCATTAAGAGTTCAAAATCCTCCTCCCAAACATTGTTGTTTGCACTGCATACATCTCAGGAAGGGGTAACTCACTGCAGTGCTTTTCAGTCTCCTAGTGTCTTGTTGTTTACCCATTAAACCTATTGCATAGGATCTCCACTTATATAGGTTGGGTTGCCGACACTGGTAGCTCATAATGTTAGGCTCAATCCCATTCTTTTCGATGTTTCTATGACTAACCTTTGGATAGTCCTTTGCTCAGAGGATCTGCCAGATTCTTTTCCGATCGTACGAAATCAATAATAATAACACCATCAGTCAGCAGGTGTCTAACAATATTATTTCGAAGTCTGATATGTCTACTTTTATCATTGTAAATCTTACTATTAGCCCTGACTATAGCCACCTGGCAATCACAATGAATAAATACAGCTAAATCAGGCTTTGGCCAAATAGGTATATCTGCCAAGAGATTTCTTAGCCATTCAGCTTTTGAACCTACCTTTTCCAGTGCAATGAATTCCGATTCCATTGTCGATCTAGCAATGCATGTTTGTTTTGTAGATTTTCAAAATACTACTCCTCCACTAAATATGAATACATATCCACTTGTGAATTTAGTTTCATCAAAGTCAGTTATCCAATTGGCATCAGTATAACCTTCCAATACTGGTGGATAACCTGAATAACATATACCATATGTAGCAGTACCTTTTAAATAACTTAATATTCTATTTAGAGCATTCCAGTGATTATAACTAGGGTTATGTGTATATCTACTCAGTCTATTTACAGCAAAAGTAATATCTAGTCTTGTACAGTTCATCAGATATATTAAACTATCAATTACTTGAGAATAAGCATGTTAAAATACACTACTTCCTGTATTCTTCTTGAGTTGCACAGAATGATCATATGGTGTACTGGCAGGTAAGCAATCGAAGTGTTCAAACTTCTTTAATATCTTTTCAACATAATGTGACTGAGATAATGTAGTATTATCATTTTTCCTGATTACCTAAATACCTAAGATCATACTTGTTTCTCCTAAATCTTTCATATCAAAGTTAGAAGACAGGAGTTGTTTAGTATTATTCACAAGTTTTACGTTGGTTCCAAAGATTAGCATATCATCTACATATAGACATATAATGACACATTCATTATCAGAAAATTTACTGTATACACATCTATCCACATCATTTACAATATAATCGTTTGATTTTAAGACATTATCAAACTTTTCATTCCATTATTTAGGGGCTTGTTTTAAATCATATAAGGATTTAATAAGCTTACATACTTTGTTTTCTTGTCCTATGATTTTATATCTATCAGGTTGTTCCATGTAGATTTCTTCTTCTAACTCACCATTTAGAAATGCTGTCTTAACATCCATTTGGTGAACCACTAACTTATAAATGGATGATATAGCTATTAATACTCTAGTTGATATAATTCTGGTTACAGGTGAATATGTGTCAAAATAATCGTATCATTTCTTCTGTCTAAAATCATTTGCTACTAACCTGGCTTTGAACTTATTTATAGTTCCATCAGGTCTAAGTTTCTTTTTAAAAATCCATTTACAACTTATAGGTTTGCTTCCAGGAGGAAGATCTACTAGTTCTCATGTGTTATTAGATATTATTGAATGTGATTCATCTTTTATAGCTTCCTTCCAAAGGTAGCGTCTGAAGAATTGATAGCTTCTGAGTATGTTATAGAGTTATCTTCTAATAGGAATGTAAAAAACTCATCTCCCATATTAGTTTCTTTTCTAGCCCTTTTACTTCTTCTTGGTTCTTGATTTACTTCATTAGAAGCATTAGGTTTTTCCTCTATTTCATTAGTAGTGTATATAGTTCTACTAGTTAAATTCATATCCAAAACGTTATCATCTTTTGTTTCTTCCAAACGTGATTTTAAAGGAAAAACAAGTTCAAAAAACTCTGCATCCCTAGCTTTTATAATAGTGTTTGGATTTAAAACATTATTCTTTGATTTTAGAACCAGAAATCTATATGCAGCACTATGTTGAGCATAACATATGAATATAAGTCTGATTTTTTGGACCTATCTTAGTTTTCTTATTTTCAAGTAATCCTACTTTAGCAAGACACCCCCACACTTTTAGATATTTGTAACTAGGAGTATGACATTTTCATTGTTCATATGGTGTCTTTCCTGACTCCTTGTGAGGTATTCTATTTTGGACATAACAGGCTGATAGGATAGCTCCCCCCACATATTGAGAGGCAAACCTGAACTATTCAACATTGTATTCATCATATCTTTTAGAGTTCTATTCTTACGTTATGCTATTTCATTTTGTTTTGGTGTATACGGTGTAGTGGTTTTATGAATTATGCCATACTTTCTACAAACTCCTTGAACTGTATTGACACATATTCTCCACCTCTGTCTGATCTAAGCCTTTTAATTTCCTACTTAGTTGGTTTTCAACTTTAGTTTTATATTTGATTAAGGCTTTAAATGCATCATCTTTATGTCTGAGAAGGTAAATTATATTATACCTAGAACAATCATCTACAAAAGTTATATAATATCTTTTACCACCTCTAAACATGTGATTTTTTAAAATCACCTAAGTCACTATGAATTAACTCTAGTAATTCAGAATTTCTAATTATAAATTTGAAAGGTTTCTTATGAAATTTTGATTCTACAAAAACCTCACATTTTCCTATGTCTTCTTCTGATATATTAGGTAATAAACCTAACCTATTCATTCTTTTTATAGATACTATATTAACATGACCTAATCTACTATGCCATAAAGAAATAGACTCAACAATATAAGCAGAACTGTATGACATCTTATTATCATCAACATTTACAATATAAAGACTACCATTATTATAACCCTTCCCAATGAAGGTACCATTCCTAGTCATTACAAGCTTGTTAGAATCAAATACAAGTTTAACATCAGCCTTGTTGAGGAGCGAATCAGATATTAAGTTTCGTCGAATATCAGGCACATGTAGGACATTGTTCAACATTAACGTCTTTCCCGACGTAAGCTTCAGAACTATCTTTCTTTTTCCAGCAACCGGAGAGGTCCGACCCTTTTCCATGAACACTTGTTCATCATCCCTTATTTCTCGATAAAATGTAAACATGCTACGGTCCTTACACACATGCCAAGTTACCCCGGTATCCAGTATCCTTACAAGTTGTGTACAATGAAGACTTCGGTCAGAACCGCAACAACCGTATCAGCTTCAGTTTCAGCAAAATTAACTTGTGGCTTTTTGCTCTTTTTCTTTAGCCTAGATACGTTTGCATAATGTCCTGATTTTTCACAAAAATAACAATTGTCTTTCTCTTTGAACTGTTTGCTTGACTTATATTTCAGCCGACACTCATTAGCATAGTGTCCAAACTTTTTATAGTTGTGACATTGTATTTTACTTTTGTCCTTCTTTTCCTGACCTGATTCGACTAGGTTAGCCTTTGAGACAGACTCATTGGCATCACCAATTTGATCTCTGATCCTATTTGCCTCCTCTATACATATGTGTACAATTGTATTTTTCAAAGAGACGCCATTCTTTTTGTGTTTCATTTTATTTTTGTATTCTTTCCAAGAAGGAAGTAATTTCTCAATTAGCGCTCTAGATAGAAATATCTCGTCTAACTTTATTCATTCAATTGTTAATTCATGTATTAGATTTTGATAATCATGAATTTGATTTGTGACAAGTTTATCATCTGTCATATTAAAGTGAAGGAAGTTCGATATTGCATGTTTTTTAGATCTAGCGTCTTCAAGAACATACTTCTTTTGAAGTGCATTCCATATCTCTTTCGCAAAATCATATAAAACATAAACATCATATAATTCATTTGACAAGGTATTCAGAATGTAGTGTTTGCAATTGTTGGCATCTTGAACTTCAGTTTGGTTGGCTGGGTCAACTATAAATGTATCGGACAAGATGTAAAAGACTTTCAAGGTTTCTAAAACAAAAGAAATTTTCTATTTTCACCGTTTGTAACTCTGTCCAGAGAAGGGTTCAATCTTGGACATTTCAGTCGTAGGATTGACTGTAATGGTGGTCATATGTGCTATCTAGAATAAATAGAAAATGAAAAAAAATTGTTCTGATTTGAGATTGGAACAGACAGTATAAGAGAAAGTGTTTCTGTTTCGAGTTGAGATTGAAACAGAAATCATAAAGAAAGTAGAAATAGAAAGTAATCTGTATGTTATTTTCAACTGTATAAAATATTTGGTTTAAAGATTGTTGGAAGTAGGTGTTAAAATGAAATGAAAATTAAAACAAAAAATAAAGAACTTATTGTTTTGAAGAACACTGAGTCGAGACGTGACGAGTCACTGAGCTTGAAACCAAATATGCCCTCCTTGGACCGCTTTCCAAATGCAACAGGAGTCACGGACAGTTGGCCTCCAGGATACAACGACTATCACCCTAGTCTCGGCTGTGCACTCACCGTACAGGGCTTGAACCAGCAAGTATACCGCAAACTCGAGATGCAATGACTCAGTGAGTCAGAGAAAAAAGAATTAGAAAAATAGAGTCCAGAGGTTTAGCAAAGTTGAGAGAGAAGATGATTTTTAGATGTTTTAAAATGGATTAATCAAATCCTTTAAGAGTAAAAGGAAGGTGCACAAGTATACTCACAGTAGACCCAGACCCAGACCCAGACCCAGACCTGAGCCCGGCACCAGCGACGGCGCGGCTAGGCTCGGCCGGCCAGCGGTCGCGCGCGCATGTGTGGTTTTTGGCTTAGTGTGGGTCAATGTGCATAGCCCCCCACAAACCACAAAATTCACTTGCCTCTTGAGAGCCTAGCCTATGTGTAAAGCCTCTACTTATATATTTGCTTTTTCCCTTGGTTCTTTCTGATGTGGGACAAAGGAAATGCACAAAACTCCAAAAACAAACTTGTGGAGGAAAACCTCTTTTAAAGGGAAAATTTGAAACAAAATATTTTAAAATCTTTTAAAATACAACAAAACAAAGTAATGCAATTTCTTCTTCCTCTAATCATTCTAGAAACTGGTATTTATGTTGTGCTCCTCTTTCCAATTCCAAGATTGTTCTTTGTTTTCTCCCCTTCCTCAAAGCAAGCTGAGGTATTATCTTGGAACTAGAGAGGAGGACATATCTAGCTCTTTCTTTTCTTTTCTTTTTCTTGGTTTGACAATACTTCTTGAAGTTAAATTTCAGGTGTCTAAGTTCAAGTGCCCAGCTCTGACATGAAAGAATGTCATCACGATTCCTCACTCTGGAAGTTGCACCTTAAAACCAAGCTACTAAAAGTCTTATCTAGAGTTCAAGCCTTTGTCTTTGTTATTTCTTGGTCATGTAGAAAGGTTATTGCGATATTCCTATTTTTATGTAGGAGTGTTTCCTTGGGATGTGAGCTCTCTATAGGTGTGAGTTTCTCTCCATAAACCTGAGTGTGAGTGTTTTTTCTTTCTTTCTTATTTTCTTGTGTTGAGGCATTGGCCTCTTCATTCTTTGTAATTTTTGGGCTTTTTTCTTTGATTGGTATTAAGAGAGTTTTTTCTTTGGCTTAGAAAAAATGTATCATATTTAACTCTATTATATTAGAGTATCTATCATCTACCATGAATTCCATTAATTTAACGGTCTGATCACATAACCAGGGAGCATCATTTACCAAATAAATGTTGTTGGACAATATTCATCAATGTCATGTAATTTATCTTTTCATTTAGCGCTTGTTTGAAATGATGTATTACATGGTAATTTTAGTATATTTTACCTTTTTCTGCATTTATTATTTTCTAAAGGTATTTGAAAGCAGTACAAGAGCAACTTTTTAATACAGGAAATGAGAAGAGCCTCTGTGGGTCCCACCACGATGTAGGTATTTTATCCATGCTGTTCATTCATTTGGCCATATCATTCTAAAGTATGCATTAATAGATGACATGGATCCAAAGCTCAATTGGACCACATCACAAGGAGAACATTTTAAATGGCTAGCATTCAATTTCCACTGTTTTTTAGTGTGGTCTACTTGAGCTTTGAATGCCTCATTTTTTGGTCCACTCCCTAAAATGATCTCTACTAATGAATGGATGGCTTGGATTCAACACATATCTCATGGTGGGGCCGTGACATTTTGGCTTCAAATTCTGTGTTATGTAATGAAAGCAAGTCCCCCCTACTTTCAAACACGGTGGTGTATGTATTTATTGATAATGTGAGAGAAAATACACATAATGACACCATTTCAAACAGGCCCTAACTGACCAAAAACACCATATGGTGAAAATGCATATGTTTTGTAAAAATGAGTGTCGGCTAGTTATTCTCGATATATTCCAACATGAGACAATAATGAGATATTTACAAAATGTCATCACGTTTCGTATTCCCACTCGATTTTGGAGATAAAGCCTTGTCAGAGCGGCACATGTAGTATGCTTTGCCTACTACGATGGACCAAAGTATACAGCACCAGTTGTAGAAAGAGTGTGCAACAACTAAGCTTAATTTATAGGTCCACGGCGGCGTGTGTGAAACATACACCATGTCCATCAATTGTGAAACTTCATATTAGGATTTGATCTCAAAAGTCAATCGAACCCATTTATAGCAAAACTGAAAATGGAAGAAACATGAATGGTTTAGAAAATGTTCATTTTTAAATCTATATCTATCAATAAGAAATATGGTAAAAAATCGATAAAAATTGGAAATGCGAAAATTTTCAAAGAATGAAAAGTTCAGATTTAATATGGCTTGGACTAAAACTGAAGTGAAAAAGAAACAATTATGCATGTGCATGTGTATATGTATATATTAAACACAAATGAACTGAAAGTAGAAAATTTTAATTAAAATAATTAAAATTTCTACATATATTAAAAAAGAATATAACACACAGATAAATGATGTTCTCTACCTCTCTCAAATATTTTTTCTTCTAGTAATCTTCATATAAATTAATCTGCCTTTATAAATAAAAAAAAATTACCTTGTACTCAATTTTATCAATGGACAGTAACCACCAATTTTGTTTTTTTTAATTGACCCCAAAAGTCTGAGGTTCGAGTACCCATAGGTGGTGGAATCCCACAACAGCATGAGTACAGGTGTGTGTGTGTGTGTGTGTGTGGGGGGGGGGGGGGGGGGGGGGGGGGGGTGGAATGCATTTGGAATAAAATAAAATAAAAATTGCCGCCCTTTTCATTTATATGCTAGAATTGAAGTTGGGAAAATAGTAGTAAGCTTTAATCATCTAACAATGTCACTGTCTTTGAGCAATATTTGTCCCTGCCAATAATTAAACTAGTTCGCAAGAGACTCACCAGCAAATCCTTTTAAGGATAAACCAAGTTACCTTTGAATCACAAGAATGTCCTTCAGCTTGTAAAATAAAAAAAAACAACACCTACCGATACTCTCAAAAATAAAAATATTTTTATAGAAAACACGGTTTGTTTAAACACTAGCTGATTTTGCCAAAAACACAGTTTGATCTTATATTACACCTTTGGAGAGCTATTTTAATAAAGTAGAGAAATTTTTAAGGAGAATATGTGGCTTTAACATTGCAAGTTGAGGTAATTCGATAATGATTTGGGATGGTTTTTTATAGACATATAAAGTATATTTTGAGACTCTTGAATGTATCTATTCAGTTAACCTGAACACACACACACACACACCCTTTCATTAATAGTCACATATCCTTCTATAGTGTCGCTTAATTTAGCAATGACTTTCTACTAAGTGACACCTATAAACACCCATTAACTATGCAGTGGCCATCATGATTGAATCCTACATTTATTTATTTTGAAAAAAATTGCCACATTAAATGTGTTTTATTGAAGAAAAAGTATTTAATTTCGTTGTCCTAAAAATAGATTATTTTTTACTATCTTTCAAAATAATACGAGTTTTAATAGTTTCTCCTATATAATTAAAAATATAGAGTTTAAAAAGGAGTTTTGTTAACTAAGGTCAGGCCCCACCATAGGAGACTGGATCGCTATATGCCC
Organism: Liriodendron chinense; assembly: GCA_003013855.2. NCBI lineage: Eukaryota > Viridiplantae > Streptophyta > Magnoliopsida > Magnoliales > Magnoliaceae > Liriodendron > Liriodendron chinense. The sequence goes on along the minus strand of PVNU02003922.1, from coordinate 15,887 downwards.
AACATAGAAACCATCCTAGGCTACTGGGTTATTTCTACGGCATCTGACCGTTAATAAACAATGCCCCACCAGGACAAAATTAAAGACATCCTGCAATTCAGATTGATAGCGGGCTACACCGAGTTAACTTAGGAGTGATATTACATTGTTTCTGTGGTGTGGCCCATCTGGGTTTTGGATCGAGCTGAGGTTGAAGGAGCGTTGGATGTTGAGGACACATGTTTGTACAGTACACCTGACCCTTTCAGTTTGTGCAAGTGATCAAACCGTTGGAATGATGGGTCTAAGACCCACGTAACACATATCGTCTAACACAGGAAAGGATATGATGAGGATGATCACCGTCTTCCTCAATTATAACTAACTTAAATCCACAAGGCGCTCTTGAATCCACAAAAGAATTCTCGAATCCATGAGAAAAAATTGAAAAAAAACCCAAAGATTTATTGATTGAATAATAAGAAGAATAATGATAAATGAGTTTTAACAAATTTATATAACCCCAAACAAAACCCTAAAATGTAATTAAGAGAGTCCTAATTAAATAAGAAAAGAAAACGAGAAAACACACAAATTTGCGTCGTCCATCAATCGATCATCGACCGGTTGATTCGACAGTCGAACTGGGTATCAACCGGTCGAAACGACCTAAAATCATCTAGAAACTTCAGCATAATTTCTAGCATATTTTGATCGGTTGACAAGGTATTTCGACCAGTCAAAAAGGCCAAAATCAGTCGAGAGACCAATCTGGAATTTTTGGATTTTCTGGGTAGTCGACCGATAGAACTATGATGTAAGTTGTCAATTTCTATTGGGCTTGGGCTCCTTCCTCTTGTCCATCATGGTCATGAACGAATTCATGACCCATTCTACATTAGTCCCCTCCACTTGAAAAGAACTCATTCTCGAGTTATCTTCTAGATTCAGTTCATGATACTCGTACAGGTTCACTGCGTCTAATGTGCATGAGATTTCCATATTGTCAAGAAGATCGACAATATAGGCGTTATTATTTATCTTACATAGTATAAGTACTGGGCGAATCTTCTTGTTCTTGATCAGTTTGTTGTACGTCCTAGTCGAAAATCTCTCCTTGCGAAGATGTACGATGACGTTGTCGCCCACATTGAACACCTTTGGACACCGATGTTTGTCATCCAGCTCTTTGTATTTATCGTTGGAGTCCTGCAACTTGGCTCAAACATCAACGTGAATATTCATAATTCGGTCCGCCATATGTTTTATAACAATGCTCACACCTAGAAGCTTGGGTAATGGAACCAAATTAAGAGTATGCTTGGGTACTCATCTATACACAATTTCAAATTGTGACTTCCCAATGGAATGGTTCAGCATATTGTTGAATGCGAATTCTGCCTGAGCCAAGGCTAAATCCCACTTTTTGGACTTATCACTCGAGATGTATTAAATAAGGTTCCCGAGTACATGATTCACCACCTCGGTTTACCCATCTATTTGTGAGTGATACGCACTACTGAACTGGAGATGAGTGTCAAATCACCTCTATAAGTCCTCCAAAAGTGACTGAGGAACTTGGTGTCGCGATTTGATGTAATTAATTTGGGGACACTATGTAGCCGCACAACCTCTCGGAAAAACAAATTAGTGACATGCGTAGCGTCGAGATACTTCTTACACAGTATAAAATGGGCCATATTGGAGAATCTATCAACCAACACAAACAATGAATCCATCTCACGCTGGGTCGGCAGAAGACGTAGCAAAAAGTCCATGGACAAATCCTCCTAAAGGCCATCAGGAACCGACAATGGAGTGTATAGTCCCGTGCTCTGTGACTGCCCCTTGGATGCCTGACGTGTATGGCATCGTTGTACCTCTTTTTCTATATCTTGCTCCAGTTGTAGCCAATAATAACGCTCCTCCAAGAGAGCTATTGTTTTGTCTCACACTAGGTATCCGCCGAGGCCACCTCTATGTAGCTCTTAGATGATACGCTCTCACAATGAACTCCGTGGAATACATAATTGATTTCCTTTGAAAATGAAACAATCTTGAATATGCAGGTTACTGGATTGACCCTCCTGGCATCTAGTCCACGCATCCTTAAGTCATTGTTGTCGGCATATAATTCCTTGAGGCATTCGAACCCGACAACCTCGTTGCTCATAGTGGTCAATAAGATTGCACATCAACTAAGCGTATCAGCCACCTTATTCTGCGACTCAATCTTATGCTTCAACCTAAATGTGAATTCTTGCAAGAAAGAAATTCACTTAACATGTCACGGTTAACGTTAGCTTGACTGTTAATAAACTTTAATGCCTGGAGGTTCGTATAAAGAATGAATTCTCATTGAATCAAGTACTGCCTCCAATGTCGTAATGCCTGAACCACTAAGTACAATTCTAGTTCATACGTCGACCATTTCTTACGAGCATCACTGAGTTTCTTGCTATAAAAGGCTATCGGCCTGCCCTCTTAAGACAAAACTCCCATAATACCAACATATAATGCATCACATTCCACTTCAAACAGTTTATCAAAGCTAGAAAGTATAAGAATTGGGGTTGTAGACAATCTCTTCTTAATTCAGTGAAACTTCTGTCAGCCTCATCAATCTACTGAAATTGTCCCTTCTTCATTCAATCGGTAATCGGTGCCATAATGGTGCTAAAATTCTTTCTGAACCAACGATAGAATGTCATCAACCCATGAAAACTCCGCACTTCATGAATGTTTGTCGAAACTGTCCAAGCCTTCTCTTCATCCACATGAATGCCCGTGAATATGACTACGAAGCCCAAAAATAAAAGGCTCTCAGTCAAGAAGTTGCATTTCTTTAAATTTAGGTACAGGTTTTTTGCAAGCAATTGAAGCACTTGTCTAAGATGCCCCACATGGTCTGTCTTACTCTAACTATATATCAATATATTATCGAAATAAACCACCACAAACCGCCCAATGAGTGGTTTCAGAACCTGGTTTATCAACCTCCTAAATGTGTTAGGCGTATTTGAAAGATCGAAGGGCAAAACCAACCATTCATACTGCCCCTCGATCTTAAAAGTTGTCTTTCACTCATCACCCGGCTGAATACGAATTTGATGGTAGTCGCTCCTCAAATCCAGCTTGAAAAATAGTTTTACCCCCTCCAGCATATCCAGCATGTCGTCCAGCCGTGGATAGGAAATGTGTACTTTATAGTTATTTTTCTTATTGCTCGGTTGTCTACACACATGTGCCAACTTCCATCCTTCTTGGGAGTCAATAAATTTAGCACGTACATGAGCTCATACTTCCTCATACTAGACCCTTATGAATTAATTCTTCAACTTGCCCTTGTAAAATTTCGTACTCTTTCAAACTCATCCGATAATAAGTGTGATTAGGTAAGCTAGCCCCAGGGACAAGGTCTATATGGTGTTAAATATCCCGCATGGGGGTTAACCCATCGAGAAGTTCTTCAGGCCAAATTGCTTTAAATTCACACATTAATTGTTTCAATTTCTTGGGAATGTTTGTGGGCTCTACTTCTTCACCCTTCACAACCAATGCGTAAACTTCTCCCATCTTCTTGAACTCTTCCACAAAGTCTCGTATGGCTGGGAGAGAACGTCCCTCCACTTTAGAAGCTTCAGATTGCTTATCCGAGGCCATAGTGAATACTAATTTTTTTTTGTCATCCTTGACAAAGATATATACATTATCTCGTTCTTTATTAATGGTATCACGATCTGATTACCACAACCGACCAAGTAACATATGAAAATCCCCCATGTTAACTACATCACATACTACTTGGTCCTTATAATGTTTACCAATAGAAAAGGAGATGGTGCATTACTTAGTTATCTTCGTCTCGTTGACCGTCTTAATGCAGTCGATGGTGTATGGGGAGGGATGTTTTTTTGTCTTTAACTACAATTTCTCTATCATGACCTTGGAGACGATGTTCTCGCTACATCCTCTGTCTATGATCACGTCACAAACCTTCCAATTTATGGTACACTTTATTCAAAAGATGTTATGTCACTGTGGGTGTACTTCCTTCTTTGGCATATACAATAGCCATCTCACAACAAAGGATTCATCGTAATATTGTGGAACCCAATCTGCTTCGTCCACTTCATCATCTATTGCGTGCTCGGTTTCATCAATCTCTGGATCTTCCCTTGCATCTTCAATGCCCCCATCATTAATGGCTAGGTTAACCACTTGCCGTTGAGGACACATGTTTGATAGGTAACTCAGTTGGCCACATCGGTGGAAGTGGTTTGGCCTTGGTTGACCGTAGTGATTTGGAAGTGGTCAATGCTCTTTGGGGCCTCACTTGGCTGCTCCCCGAATCTTGATTCGTAGGTGTAGGAGGTTGAGGAGTACCCCTCCTACGGGTTCTTTCCCCTTTGTGAGTGATGTACCCTGCGAATGACCTGGAGTGTTTACCCGATCCGAAGGATAGGTCCGAGTGGCCAGCTTGATCACTTCATTCAACGTCGAAAATGTTTACATCTAAACCCAATTCTGGATCGCAACACACAACCCTCCGATGAATCGAGCAACTTGTTACAATTCAGTTTTAACTAAATCGTCCCGTGCCACCAAATAGTAGAATTCTTATGCATAATCTCTCATCGATCGGCTACCCTGCCAAGAATTGTAGTATTGTTAGAACAATACTTAATTGTAATCGCTGAGGAGGGATCGTGCGCGCATCAGTTGCTTCGTCTACTGCCACATGCGAATTAGCGTCTTCATCTGTCTCATCTGCGCAAGCTAAAGTTGCTCCCACCAAGCCGAAGTGATGCCCTTCAACTTGTAGGCCACTAGTTTCACATTTTTCTCTTCAAAGATTTCCATATAGTTGAAGAAGCATTCGACATCCGACAACCAATCGAGAAAATCCTCGATGTGGAGTTGTCGGTTGAAACTGGGAAGATCAACCTTCATCCTGAAATCTCGATCAGTCCAATCTACCTGATCGCCACCTCTTTAGCGATGTTGAAGGATCACGTCGTCGATCTCCTCATCACTAGATCCCACATCATCTGGTGTGGTTCTACGATTCACCGTTGCCAACACACCATGAACAACACGATTGTGAACTTCAACGCCCTCAAGAGGCAGATCATCATTACAAACACAGAGTGTCCCTAAGACCTCCGCTATATGGTCAAGAGTAGCCTGCAACCCTTGCATGGCTTGACTATTTTCCTGATGGAAAGCTTCAAGCATTTTCTTTATAGAGTTAAACCTCGGAGCACCGTCTGCAGGATTATTGCCCAACTTATCGTTAGAACCCATCGGTCCGAGGGAAATCCTCGCTCTAATACCAACTTGACACAGGGAAGGACGTAATGAGAATGATCGCTGTCTTACTCGATCAATAACTACCTTGAATCCACAAGGCGCTCTTGAATCCACAAGAGAATTCTTGAATTCACAAGAGAAAATTGGTATAAAAAAAAACTGAAGATTTATTTATTGAATAATAAGATGAATAATAATAAATGAGTTTTAACAACCTTATATAACCCTAAACAAAACCCTAAAGCATAATTAAAAGTCTTAATCAAATAAGAAAAGAAGATGAGAAAACACGCAAATCTCCGTCGTCCGTCGATCGATCGTCAACCGGTCGATTCGACAGATCGAACTGGCCGATCAGTTGAAAAAACCCAAAATCGTCCAGAGACTTCAACATAATTTATGGTATATTTTGATAGGTTAACAAGGTATTTCAACAGGTTGAAATGGTCAAAAACTATCCAAAGACCAATCTAAAATTTTTGAAATTTTTTTGTTGTGGTTTCGATTGGTTCGGTCGCCTGAGCTGAGTTGTCGATTTCTCTTAAGCTTGGGCTCGGGCTCGGGCTCGGGCTCTTTCCTCCTGTCCATCGTGGTCATAAACGAGCCCACAACCCGTTATACATCATCATCTCAGTTTGTAGCCGTGGAATGTTAATCCTTTGCACGATTAGTGTGAACATTTTATCACCGCTGAGAATTACCCGATATATAGACGAGATGTTCCTGTGGGGAGCAGATTAGGTGCGGCCCAGGCCTTACCTAATACGGTTCAGCCCTTACCGAGGGGCTGACCTTGATATATGTATTAAATATCCATTCCGTCCATACGTTTTAATAGTTAATTTTACATTATTAAGACAAAATTTAACCAAATCAAAATCTCAGGTTGACCATACCATACGAAACAGTAGTGGTTGATATTTAAAAACCTATTGGGCGCCAAAAATGTTTTGCTCCAAGCTTATTTTTGTTTTAACCCTTTAAATAATCCTTTTTGACCTTATCAACACATTGGATGGAAAATAAAAATTATGAAAACATCACATTAGGGCCTTGGAAGTTTTTAATGACGGAGCGTTCAAGCACTATTGTTTCCTATAGAATGATACATCTGAGATTTGTATCTACTTTACTTTTGGAATAATGACCTAAATTGATTTGGAAAAACGGATGGACCGAGTGGATTTAGAATAAATAATCAAGGTGGACCTGAAAGTAAGGGACTCACCGTCTTTGGTACGGCCGGGGCCGCACCTCATCCGCTCCTTTCTCTGTCCTTTGCTCGCTGCCTACGTGGCCGGTGCCGCAAAAGCCGGGAGCTAATCAATACAGCGTGCAAGCAGATATGCAGTAATGAACGGCCACCTAGTGGGCCCCACCACATTTTGACATAGGTAGGTAATAGCCCCTGGCCCAGGGCATGATCGGCGGTAGAGGTTGTAGAACCGGCATATGGCTGAGCCAACTCTCCACAGCACGACTGGCAGGTGTAACAACTAACGAATCAATCTTGTCCGTCCATCTTATTGCCCCTTACTTTAAATGGATAGTGTTTTACAACACAGATTTCCAATTATCAAATTCATCTGAAGCTACGGTGAGATGAAAATAGTTAATGGTCAAACATTCATCAAGGGAAAATGGTGAAATTTGATACACAGGATTATGCATTTTGGTGCGATTTTTTGAACTTGGCCTTCCATGATAGAGCCTACTAATATGGACGGCCTCGATGGGTAACATACACCTGCCATGTGTGACGTAGAAAAATAGCTCTACCGAATTCAGGTTCTCCGGCTCTACCGTATCTCCCTGCGGACACGTACTCTTAGCACGTCGTAGAGTACGGTTGACGATTCCTCTAAGATCAGTGGGCCCACAGAACGTACATCCACCATGTGCCACCTGTCCTCGAAAGCGACGAGGTTAGGCACATGACTGGGTTGCAATTTGCATAAGCAGGAATCTGCTTTGAGCAACTTGTCTCTGCCCCTGCCACGTATCTCGCAGCAAAATACGGCAAAATGATTGGTATAGTCGGTCCAAGCAAGGATGCAGATGGCGTGCTAACCCTTCTCAGTTGGGACACAAAATGCCTTGAATCCAGTTACGTAGTGGGTAACACAGCCCGGCGGACTTCTGCATACCATGGTACTAATGTGTGGCAAAATTTTGATGGCCTTGTTTGTTCGTTGCTTCTCTTTTAGACACGTGTGACATGCATAGCATGCCATAACGGGTGGTGAGCTTCATTTCAATGGAACAGCTATGAACCCAAGCATCAATATAGGCAGATATGTTGAATGTGATTATATATGATCAAGACTATTCAGCCACTTACAAGATATTGTTTAAGATGATTAGGCAATTACCGAAGGGTGGGATTTAAAAAGTCTATGTGAATGAGTTGTCCCTTGACTTCCACAAGAAAGGACTTTGTTATGGGTAAATCCGAACTAAACACTGATAGGATCAAGAGCCCGTAGGTCCACGGGCCCAGGCCTGGCCCCTATGACCCAGTTATTGACATCGACCATACAGTTACCAGGGAAGAGCTGAAATACAGGTCGGATCAGCCTCCCTCTATAACTTGACCTCAGGCTAAGGCTCGAGGTCGCCAGACACAGATATTGATTGGGGAGAAAATTAAGGGCAGATCCGTGATGTACAAAGTACAACTCTCAACAGCCAGCGTCATATCCACGTCCTGATAATGCGCCTTGATAATCACAATGCCCCTTCCGAGCAGTACCCATTAACATGGCCATGATCATGGCCACCAATAGCTCTTCAAGAGCCCTATAAACAAGGGACACTCTTAGATGCAAAGGTAAACAGAATCTTAGACCCAAGAAATCTTTGCCTCTTATCTCCTACTTGGACTAACTTAAGCATTAGAGGGCTAACGGTTGGTCCCCATCCGCCATCCCTTTTTTATCTCTCTTGTGTTCCATAAATTATCGTCCAAATTCGGTCCACACACCTTCAAAAGACCAATAGTGCACACCCTTCCAAGGGGGAGATTGGAGCACATCATCTATTAACCAGTTTTTGGTAGAAATAGATTGGCGCTGTCTGTGGGAAGCGACAGTTAAGTTGTGTTCTCACCTATTTCAAACACTCCACCACCTTCCTAGTCAAGTCTTTGATATCTTTTCAATCCCGTCATTAATGACCGGATGAAGAAAGAACAAAGGGAAAGCACCTATAGGGGTTGGTCGGTCCCAGTCCCCTCAGCCTGAAGAAGGTGGTGAGTTCGACACACCTCTCTGATTGCAAGGGTCATCCCAACACTCTTCCCAAAGAAGTAGAGGTCAGAGGTCCCACAATCGTGGGGCCAGAATCTCCTATCTTGAAGAGCAGATGGGGGGATGACCTAGCAGATTGGAGGAGTCACTCTGTAGCTGAACGACATTAGGAACATCCTGGTCGGCCTAGTCTTGCCACAACCCCCACCAGCGGAGGAGGAAGCATCGTCCAGGGCTCCCTTTCAACGTGTCCATTTTATGGCGGGAGAGCCCTCCCAAGCGAGTTGGCCACAAACATCTCAACGGGATCAAGATCGGCCAAAGGACGAGGACGAGCGTGCCAATCACACCACAACAGCCCGGGCTCGCCCTATAGTCGAGCTCCCGGCGTCCAACCTCAAACATAGGCTGGAGGAACGGCATTAGGCTCAACAAAGAGAGGCACCAGATCAGGTCAGAGACAACGTAAACCCATGGGAGGCTGAGATGCATGAGCTCAAAGAACGTCTCAATGACCTACAGCAGGCTCAAAGAGCAAAGGCCCCAATTACCGTTGACGTCGTTGTTAAACAAACGGAGTCCCCGTTCAGCGATGAGATACGGGCCAAGAAAATTACTAAGAAATTCAAAGTGCACCAAATCAAGCCATATGATGGAACGGGAGACCCCGCTGACCACTTAGAATCATTTCGCGTCTGGATGGAACTCTAGGATGTGAGCACCTGACTGATGTGCAAAACGTTTCTCCTCACCTTGACAGTCTTGGCTTAGACTTGGTTTTGTAATCTTAAACCGTGGTGGATCAGCTCGTTCACTCAGCTCAGTCGCGCTTTTGCAACACAGTTTATTGTGAGTACTGATCCGCAAAAGCAATCAACGCACTTGGCCATGATCAAGCAACGAGACGCCGAGTCCTTGAAAGAGTACATTGCCCAATTCAATGCAGAGGCAGTTTAGATCGAGAATCTGTCTCAAGAAGTGATGCTGCACACAATGATCGGGGGTCTCAGGGATCAAAGTTTCCTTGTTCGCTCACCCTAAGTGTAAGGTTGCGAAGTAGTAATAACTCGATCGTGAGATCGAGATCGATCCACAGGGATTAGGGATAAGCCAATTCTAATTTCTCCAATAACTTGAAGTAATATGGATTCAGAATTTCAAAGATTAAGAACTAAGTAGAAACTGAAAAGTAAATAAGGAAATCTGAGAATTAAGAAGATAACTAGAGCACCAATGATCCACTTGTAGTAGATTAATGCCAATCCATTCATCAAGCACAAACACAATTGGAATCAAAGTCCTATCTCTCATCCAATTAGAAGATATTGCATTCAAACACATAAACAACTAAACTCAGTTTAGAGTTCTAGTTCTAGTTCTAATTAAGCACGGAGAAGAAGAATTAATAGCACTCCGAAGCATCAGTCATACCATGAGATGATGGAATGATTTAGGGTTACTACAATTCGAATCTCATCAAACCATAGTGACAATTCTTAGAAAGTTGCAAGCAATTTGTGTCTGGAGTACACAAACTCTCATAATTATCTAAACATATCAACTTTTATTTAAACTAGAACTCCAAATTCAAAACCAAAGCTTAGAGTACTTGAACAAATGAATTAAGCATTAAAACTAACTACAAGCTTCACCTCTTAGCCCTAGCTAAGAGGTTTTAGCCAATCAAAGACATGATTAAACTAGAAAACAAAAAGAAAAATAACTAAAACATGAAAAACCCTAAAAATTAGAGTTGTAGAAGCTCCACTTTGCTCCTCTCCACCTCTAACAGCTTTAGAACCTCTTTTTAATGATTGAAAATGAAGGTGGAGATACCCTTTTATAGAAAAAAAACCACACACCACCTTGGAATCTTCTGAAAATTGCTTAACTGATGACGGTTTTGATAGGAACCTCGATTTATCGAAACTACTTTTCGATGGATCGAGAAAAGTGTCCAGAGAATTATGATTTTTGTCCACAAATTCCTCGATATATCGAAATGGGGTTTCGATATATCGAGGTTCAAATCTCGATTAATCAAAAGTCCCTTGATATATCGAGTTTAATGTCCAGAGAGTTCAGATATTCAGCTTCTCTTTGATCTATCGAATTGGTGTTTCGATATATCGAAGGACCTATCGAACACCTATCGAAGGTCTATCGAAAATTACCATTTCTTCTATCTTCTGGTTTTTTATTCCAAACTCTTATTTCTTCCTTACTTGATTCCTCCATGTTGGGGTCCCAAAAGCCAGGATCCTCAAAACAGGGATTACAAGTATACGATCCATCACATCACAAGATTTAGGGCCAGTGCATCAGCAAATTCGGCAAAATCACAATACCACATCGGATTTGACCAAAAATGAAAAATTGAGCTAGTGATGGACCCCACCGTTCATCATGATCAGAACTTTGGGAGGTTTTACTTCAATTATGAAGAAATAGGGCCAGTGCATCGACATCCATCGTAAAGCGGGCCTCGCAAGCCCTCCGTTTCGCAAAACTCAATTTTGTAAAACACGAGTACGTCAGCGCGTCGAGAAATTCATGGTCAGCACATCATAAAATTCAGCGATTTTACAAAGTGAATTTCAGGACGCACTGACCCTCAGCGCATCAAGAAATTCACCCAATGCATCAAGAAATTCAGACAGTTTTACAAAGTGAATTTCAAGACGCACTGACCCTCAGCGCATCAAGAAATTCGTCCAGCGCATCCAATAATTCATGAATTTCAGGACGCATTGACCCTCAGCGCGTCCAATAAATCAGGCATTTTCAGGAATTTCAGGATGCACTGACAGCCAGTGCGCCCTAAAAATCACCATTCTAATAAAGGCATTTTTAGACGCACCGAGTGATTTTCTCGATGCGCCGGCATGTTTTCTCGATGAGCTACACGTGACGGGCTCCTATTGGTTGACTTCGGGTATAAATACCCCCTTTTCTGGCTCATTTGCACAGATCCAGAAAGAGAGAACCATGTCCCTTCGCCGAAAAACCCATTTTCGATCACCGGAACCCTTTTCCGATCCCGGAATCCCTCGCCGGAAATCCCATCTCCGACCACAACAGGTCCGGAGATGAAATAACTTCAAGTTGCGCAAATATAGTAGCGCATCACGAAAATCAATCATTCTTAAAACAGTTATTTTCAGACGCACTGGCCCCAACGCATCAGAAAATACCTCAGCGGATCAGATAAATCAATATTCCAAAGCTAATCATTTTAAGGACGCACTGGTTCCAGCGCATCAGAAAATAGCCCAGCGCATCAGTAAAATCAGTCGTTTATAAAACAATCATTTTTGGACGCACTGGCTCCAGCGCATCACAAAAAATAGCCCAGCGGATCAGAAAAATCAAACACTTTAGCAATCATTTTTGGACGCGCTGGCCCCGGCGCATCAATAAAATCAGGCCAGCGGATCATAAAAATCAGCACTTTGAACATTCATTTCAGCACCTTTAAATCTTTCATTTTATAATGTTTTCGGGCCCCATTTGGGCCTATTTTGGGTATTTCGAGCGTTCCGGATGCAACAGAGCAGTCAAATAACTCATTAGGGCCACCCAATGAGCAGAATGCAATCCTTCGGAGTCCAATCCAATCCAACGAGATGAACGAAGTAACTTCTCGAAAAGAGGCCGCCAGTGCCCAGAATCATACTGATGTATCATCATTACATATATTATCATAATATGACCCGGATTCAGGTCCGGATTAAGCAAATGGGACTATGGTTAATCTTCGCTTCCCCAAGTGTAGGGTTGCGATGTAGTAATAATCTCGGTAAGACCGAGGTCGATCCACAGGGACTTATGTATGATTTCACAAACTCATCCACAATTGTCTATTGAATTCTACTAACCAGATTTTTATATAAAATTGATGTGAGTAACAAAAGTTGAATTAAATCGAAAATAACTAATTATAAGAAGGCACTAGGGGTTCAAGGATCCACTTGTAGCAATCCTTGATGTTCAATCCGCTGTGGTTTCTTATTCTCTCAACTAGAATCGACATTCAGGTCTATCTAGTCGGATGATAGAGCTGTTAAACCAAACAGTCTGTAATATGTAAGTTCTATGCATAAAATTCACTCAATGCAGGCTGATCTGAGCATGCTCAATTGCATAGGTCATTCCCCTTTCCAAAAGGTCTAGTTCACAATCATAACCATCCTCAAGTCCTGTCACAAGACAAGGCTAGATCAGGATTTGAACTGGATTCAAATCACATGCACAGTCCATACACATTCCAGAAAAACAGAAAAATAGAACTTTGGTAGGAAGTTCCTTTATGAAGATCATAGTACTAGAGCGCACTCCGATTCCTCGGATCATACAGGTCTAGACCGTCACAAACCAATTAAGCAATTAAGTAATTCTCCCAAACATCCATGAGTCATCATAAGACTAAGAAAAACTACTCAAAAACTTGTATTAACTTCAAACCATTGTTCATAATCATGAAAACCAACTTTAAAACCACTTAACTACGAATTAAAACATCTTGGATCCACTACAAGCTTCACCTCTTAGCCCTAGCTAAGAGGTTTAGCTGCTCATGATCCAAGGAAACATGAAACAACTACAAAAAGCATGAAAACAGCAAAGCAAACCAAAAGGAGTTGTGAAACTCCAATCTCCACTTCAGCAGCCTCCAACCTCGCTTGAACCCTTCTAGGATACCCTAGGAACGATCCCTAGGTGTCCTTTTATAGTCTGGAGGCTCCACAACTTCAGAAGAATCGAGAAATTGCGTAAGACTTACGCAGCGCAGAGAAAATCGGGCTGTATTTAGAAACTTCTAACTTCTTACGCATGGCCGACCGGTCATGACCGGTCGGTCTCAATGAATGATCACTCCAGCAAGCATAGCCGACCGGTCATGACCGGTCGGCCTTGTTCAACGTTAATCCAGCAAGCATGTCCGACCGGTCGTGACCGGTCGGACGCCTCCATTCACTAGCCAACAGCCATGGCCGACTGGTCATGACCGGTCGGCCTTATTTAGTCTTCCTCCAGCGATTGTGTCCGACCGGTCATGACCGGTCGGACGTATACAGCCATCTCCCAATGTGCATGGCTGACCGGTCACGACCGGTCAGCTCCCTTTTCTTCTTGTTTTCTTCCTTTCTTTCTTCTGCTTTCTTTTCTTCTTTACTTCTTTCTTTCTTTTCTTCTTTGGTCCTCAAATGTTCTTCATCAAAATAGTCCCAAATGAGCCCCTTTTTGTCTTCAATTGAGTGGAGTCCACTCTCAGTGCTGTAGTCACAAAACATTCATTGGATTAGCCTACAAACCATACGAACCTCGCACAATGAGTGATGAATTGGGGTTAGAATATGCACAATTAAGAGCTCAACGCACCCCCCAACCAGCATTTTGCTAGTCCCGAGCGAAACATGCGTGAAACTAATCCCATTCTTCAAAACTCAACTCTCTTTCAGAAACCATCCTTCTATACATTCCAAGGTTCATAAGTGTAAGATTCAGAAAGATTAGGCGTCAAAGGTTGGAACTGTAAATCCTCAAAACATAATAAGCATTGATATGAAATTCCCGCTGATTGGTTGATAAATAGAAGGACTTGAACAAATTCAACCTAGTGTGGGTAGTGAAAATTCATCCCACAAGTTTCTAGGATTATCTTCTTCATAGATCCAGTAGACTATAGAACTCAAGGTACATAGAGCTACATCAAGCCAATGACAGGAATTTGCCTTACCGTCCTTCCGACGACTTTCACACTACGTCCCATTTCCGGCTTTGGTTACGGGTAGACCATCCCCCGGTTGGTAGTAGGTAGCCCTAATCGGAATTTTCCACCGTTTTTCCATCATTCCCAATTTCATCCTTCCTTTTCCTTTTTTTTATTAGATAGGATTTTTAAAAATCCATATCTTTCATTATTTTCCCATGGACAAGGATGGACAAAGTACCCAGACCTGACTTCTCAACACCTTAATTCAAAGTCTAGCTAATCCATAAATCACATAATCCCTTCAACTCATGAAAATCGTGTAATGTGAACTAGGTGTAAAAGTGTTCAGATTTTCTATCAATCACAAAAATAGGGGAGTTCACATATTAAACCATTATGCTATGAGAGATTCTAGACATCCAGCCCCATACACTTCATATCTCCTCCTCTTATGCTCATATCAACTTGAATGCATAGAACCGGTGTTTTCCAAAAGAGTTTCGAATTTTTGAAAAATCGAAAAAATTTCCACATGATTGCTTGAAATGTTGCAAAACGCTAGATTCATCCAAGTGATCCTACACCCCCCAACCAAATCATGCATTGTCCTCAATGTAAAAGATGTGCAATGAGCAAAACATGAGAGCAATTTGAAAATAAAAGGGAGTGAGGAATGATAGTACCTGAGAGAGTGAAAAGTGAAAATCTTCCTCCTTCTAACAAACTTATGAAAAAGAAAACAAAAGCAGCAAAATCCTAATCCTAACTACTCTATACCTCCATCAGACTAGGGAGATCAATCATCCTGATACACAGGATCATTCAGAGGTATGGACATACCTTCTGAAGGGAATTTCTCAAAGAACGGCTTTAATCACTGCCCATTTGCTTTAAAAATGTTGCCGTTCCTTGGATTCAACAGCTCGACAGTCCCATATGGATAAACGTTTGCACAATGTAGGGACTGGTCCATCGAGATCTCAATTTTCCCGGAAATAGATGTAAGCGAGAATTATACATGAGGACTTTTTGATTGATCGTGAATGTCTTGTGAAGAATATTCTTATCATGAATATCTTCGTCTTGTCCTTGTAAATTCTCGCATTCTCATAAGCTTCATTCCGGATTTCTGCAAGTTCATTCAATTGTAGTTTGCGTAACGAGCTTGCCTTGTCAGAATTGAAATTCATCTTCTTAATAGCCCAATATGCCCTATGTTCCAACTCCACGGGCAAGTGGACAAGCCTTCCCATAGACAAGTCTATAGGGAGACATTCCAATAGGGGTTTTGAAAGCTGTACGGTAAGCCCAAAGCGCATCGGTAAGCCGAAGCGACCAATCCTTGCGATCGGGGTTCACCGTTTTCTCTAAAATGTGTTTAATCTCCCTATTGGATATCTCAGCCTGTCCACTAGTTTGTGGGTGATAGGGAGTACTCACTTTGTGTGTTACGCCATATTTCTTCATTAAGGTTTCAAAAGGGCGATTGCAAAAGTGAGACCCTCCATCACTTATGATGACTCGAGGCATTCCAAACCGGGAAAGAATATTTTCTTTTAAAAATTGATTGACTGTTTTATGGTCATTATTCCGGCAAGGGATGGCCTCGACCCATTTGGAAACATAGTCCG
>PVNU02003921.1:0-47450 GCA_003013855.2 Liriodendron chinense | reverse complement strand
TAAGACCCCAAACTGGATTGACTAAGGGAAATGTGAGGATGTGGCTCATTTTGTGGCCGAAGGAGTCCGTCGGACGATACGTGGTCTATGTGCATTGCACATGAGGAACAGGCAACTTGTGGTTGACTGAAAACCCTCAAAATCTCCTCATCCGAATATGTAAAACTACGGCACTTAACTGTGTGAGACTCGTCTTGCTCGCTGACGTAAAATGGATCGGGTGCCTTACCAGCAGTAAAGCTGGAAGTGGATGAAAATTCCATACTTTTTCTCTCATTTCAGAAAAATCACAAAATACCAAAACCTTGCAAAATATTTTCAAAAATCACAAAAATATATTTCCTTTACTTTCAATCAAATATTGTCAAAAATCACAAAATATGTCCCTTGCTTTCAAATCAAAATATCGTAAAAATCACAAAAATATTTCCCTTGCTTTCAACAGAATATTGTCAAAAATAAAAAAAAAATATTTCCCCTTGCTTTCAATCAAATATTGTTAAAATCACAAAATATTTCCCTTGCTTTCAACAAATATTTTCAAAAAAAAAAAAAATTCACAAAAATATTTCCCTTGCTTTCAACAAATATTGTCAAAAAAAAAAATTTCCCTTGCTTTCAATCAAAATATGGTCAAAAATCACAAAATATTTCCCTTGCTTCAACAAAATATTGCAAAAATCACAAAAACATTTCTCTTGCTTTCAAAGAAAATATGTCAAAATCACAAAAAATATTTCTTTGTTTCAATAAACCGATCTCTATCTTGACCTCTCAGGTAAAGATTCGGACCACATATTTACAAAATCAAAAAATTGTCACTAGCCCCCAGCACTACACTTCAGGAGTCTTGAACTCCACTCTCTTCACAGTATGGATGACGGATCCAATCGCCCGCAATTGAAATCTTGACCAGAACGGGCAACCAAACACTATCTCAATCACATGTATGCCCAGAAGAACATCTTGAAATCGGATAACATCCTCGTACATTCTCATTCGCAAAGAACAACATCCTGGGACGATGGACCTGATCGACCACGTCGGGATCTTGACCAACCTGCTGACCAAACATCCGTATCAAAAAGAAAAATCCCCAGGGAGAACAACCCTGCAAACAATAAGCTCAAAATTCTCAGCATCTCCAGCAAAAGCAAAATCATCAAACTGAAAGAGAATGAGCCAAGCCATGCATTCATCATGCATCTTATGCATCACATCCATTGCATCAATCATCATGTTTACTTGCTTTCAAAATAAAAGTCGGTTAGCCAAAGACCTCACAGGCATCCCTAGTGGAGGCACGTGCACTAGATTTCCATTTCAAAAAGACAAAAAAATATTCTTATTTGCAAATTAAAACCCCACGGAGTATCACTCCCCAGAGTGGGTATCTTTTCAAAATCCAAAAATATTTTTCCCAGTAGAGCGTTCTGCCTCCAAAACACCAGGAGATCTCCATATCTCTGGTAGGAGCCGACGGAAAAATCAAATAGATCCGATGTCTCGCGTTTCCCCCCGGAGACCATCGGATCCAATGCACTCAAAGTACGGTCGAACTGAACTCCATGTCAGTGCGGTCGTACCACACGCCAAGATACGAAAAGATGAAAGCCAAAAGGCTCGGTCACAGAAACCATTTGAACAGGTGGAAATGATGAATTGTAACCCAGTATCAAAATCAGCAGATTGGTGGAAGAGCTCACCCACACATACTAGGCGTGATGCCTGAAGTACCTTGACTGATTCCAAGTCGACGTAGTAGAATCCCGTAAGACTATCGGACGCAGGCGTCTAACCACTTTGACAGTCAAGCGAAACAAGTACTCCTGGAGTGATCCGGGAAAACATCAAACATCGCAATCAATCTCAGGGTCAGCAACCTCGTAAGACTGGCGACGCAGAGGCTCTGCTGTACCTTTCCGGTGTTAGTATCGATCAGGAATGGAAGGGTTGCGATTGGGTACCCAGATTGCAGCAAACTGCAAGGACAATCGCAACGTTTTCTCCAAACTCTCTCGGTATGGCGAGTTATCAATTTCCAAATAATCAATTGACTCAGATACAAAGGATAACAAAGATTCCAGCCACAATCAAGGAAAGAATGAATTGCAAACTAAGCATCGAACCAGCAGATCGGGTGGAAAGAGTCCACCGCACATACCTAGGCGTGGATGCCTGAAGTACCTTGAATGAGTCCAAGTCGGCGTAGTAAATCCCGTAAGACTATCGGACGCAGGCGTCTAACCACTTTGACATCAAGCGAAACAAGTACTTCCTGGAGTGATCTGGGAGAACATCGAACATACAATCAATCACAGGGTCAGTAACCTCGTAAGACTGGCGACGCAGAGGCTCTGCTGTACCTTTCCGATGTTAGTACCGATCGGGAATGGAAGGGTTGCGATTGGGAACCCAGGTTGCAGCAAACTGCAAGGACATCGCAACGTTTTCTCCAAACTCCCCGCGGTATGTGCGAGTGATCGATCTCCAAACGTCAACTGGCACAGATGCGAAGGCAAGCAAAGATTTCATAACATGATCTATGAATGACCAGGTCAGAAGTGGGTGTCCACTCGCTTTGGCATTCGGTTTGCAAGCAACCTCTGCCAAAGAGGGGCATCTGTAGACACCCCACCTTCGGCTACAATGTTGGTAGAGATAGCTGGATGAATGGAGGAACCAGATCCCCAAATCCCAAGTCCAAACTCATCCAAACTCACCCTTGTAACCCCATTCCATAGCCCAGTTCAAGCCTGAACCCAGTCAACCCAGTCCTAAACATCAGCCTGAAAAACCCCCCCATAAGAAAAGCCAGTCAAAAAATCCTAAAAAGTCAAACTCATTGAGTCAACCCGTGAGTTAACCCGCTGAGTCAACCCACTAAGTCAAACCACCGAGTCGACCCCTGAGTCAACTCACTGAGTCGACCCACGCGAAGTCAGAGCACCCCGAGGGAGCGACCGTACCTCGCTGGAAATCGAGGAACGGCCGTACGGGCGGCCCATAGCAGGCCGCCCAAAATAAATTACGCGAAATGCCACTGCCCGCTGCTATAAATAATACCCCCCTCCCCTCCTTCTCATTTCAACACAGCAACTAGCCAGAGAGAGCCTGTCCGTTCGAGTTTCTTTCTCCACCCCTTAGCCCATTTTCCCACCAAGGAGAGCCCGAGTGAGGAGAGCCTAGCCCTGGTCCAGCCCAGCCTGACCACTGGTCCAAGCCTCCCAAGCCATCCAAGTCTTGATCCAGCCACTCGAAGCCAACCCTTGCGACACCTCCGTCCATCCAGCTACTCTTTTTTTTTCCATCAGCATCATCTCATTTGCATCTAGCATAAGTGCAACATTTACTTTTCTTCCAACCCCCCTGCTTCACTGCAAGCACCTTGATTATTCAAGCACACTGCATATGTCTTAAATTAAGCACCTGTCAGTTCGAGCGTATGCTCTGGGCTTGCCCGTTGTTGGAACCTGCCCATCAGAAACTCTTACTGTTCAGACCTGCATTCATCTTCACTATAAAGCACCTTGATTATTCAAGCACACTGCATACGTCTTATATTAAGCACCTGTCAGTTCGAGCGTACGCTCTGGGCTTGCCCGTTGTTGGAACCTGCCCATCAGAAACTCTTACTGTTCAGACCCGCATTCATGCATCATGTCATCTATGAGAATGTACGAGGATTAAATTAGACTTTCAAGTATTCGATCGATTCTGTGAAGTAGAACCGTACTTCGGTACGGGCAGTGCGTGGGGTGCTTAACCTCTTCCCACCCTGTAACCGTGATCCCTTACCTCGAATCTCTGGCCGCAGATCAACAGGAGTCATTTTAGAGGAAGGAATCTTCGGATCCCCTTCTCTAACGTTTCTACAGGGTCTAGCCGACTGTAGATTCGAAGTAACTGGCTAGTGGCGACTCTGGTCTTATATAAACTCACTTAAACACATCCAGCTTAAACACGATACCAAACAAAGCCCTCGAGAACGAGGCAAGCCAGTGGCACAAACGCGATTTCGCACTCACGCATCCTCCATCCTTCTTTTCCCGAAAGGGGAAGGGGCGAGAACGTCGTGTGGGAGCGCGGAAAACGGCGAGGGTCCACACAACAACTGGGAAGTCGCCATTACAGATTGTCTATGGGCGAACCCCTCACTACAAGCACGACTTGGTCTCATTGCCCAAGATTCAAGGACGGAGCATAGCAGCTAAGAACATCACAGAAAGAATAGAGAAAATTTACGCTGAAGTTTGGAATACACTATGTGAGTCAAACAACAAGTGCAAAGAAGACACGAATAAACATCGCTGTGCTAAGTCCTTCAAGGTGAGAGATCAAGTCATGGTTCACTTGCGCAAGGAGCACTTTCCTACTGGCACATATAACAAGCTCAAACACAAGAATATCAGGCCCGTGCCAATTCTTTGAAAGATTAATGACAATGCTTATGTTGTTGATCTTTTGGAGGAATTTGAGATCTCTTAGAAATTCAACGTCACTGACCTATATGAGTACCATGAGCCAGAAGATAATGCGAACTCAAGGTCGAATTCTTTTCAAGGAGGGGAGACTGATGTAAAGGGTGTAGCTGACCTCTACATGATAAAGATGGACTAGTGGAAGGATCAACGGAAGGCTGCATCGAAGGGGTCAAATCATAATTGCTGTTGAAGAAACAGCCTTTGATGACCAGTTGTCCGATCGGTCGCTTGCTGTCTAGATCGGTCCCGGCCAGTTTGGGGACCGGTAGAATTTCCAACGCTGGGCAGTCCAACTCTCTTGACTGTCCAAGCCCTTTGCCAACTGGTCGCTCGACTGATTGTGATGATTAACGATCGACCTAGATCAGTCTTTCCCGACCAGCTGAATTTTCTTCCCCAATAGTTTTTTTTTTTTTTTAGAAGAAGAAAGAGATATGATTGAGCCCATCAGGGAAATATACAAAGCATACAGATTCAGGTAGTTCCGGGAATAAAAATTCCAGGAGGCTACCTATCGTGAATGCGTACAATCCGAAGATTGCATACCAAGTGCAGGTAGCGAAGTAGTAAAATACTCGGTAAGACCGAGGTCGATCCACAGGGATTGGGGTTAAGAACACTTAGAGGAATAGTTTAGGTTAGTGAGATGAAATCTGGTTTATCCACGAGAGGGAGCAAGTGTGTGTTAGTGAAAGACAAAAATAGAAAAGGGGGCTAAGGCATCAGGGATCCCCCTTTGGTTCATTCACAAGATTTGATTCATCGGTCCAACTTTAACTCAAACTGGAATTGAATAAAGATTCATTCCAACCGGAAGATAAAACAGTTTAAACCATTTGCATATTTCATAAAAGTTGGTGATCTGAACCGATTGATTTGACCATGAAGCACTCGTTAGTTGATCGCGGGAATTCCAAGATCCACTGTGCCCGGAGTCGACAATGGATCAAAGAATTGTACAGATCAACAACTTGCCAACAAGTCAACCGATAAGATCACAAATCACACGATCAAATGCATACTTACAAGAGTAGGAGGCTTTGATTGACCGATCCACCAACCGTTAAGATCTCGTCTATCGATCGCAGGGAATCCAAAGCATCCAATGTGCCCGGAGTCTACAATGGATCAAGGGATTTTACAGATCGATGACTTTACCTGCACTAGCCTCGATACCGTAGGGAATCCAAAGCATCCAACGGGCCCGGAGTCGACGATGGATCAAGGGACTTTATCGATCATGAACTAACTAATTGGTGTGCAAGGGATCCCAAGCATCCAACGTGCCCGGAGTCGACGATGGATCAAGGGGCTTGCACAACAATAGCGTCCGCCGAGGTGGATAACCGAACCAATCAACCAAAAAAAAAACTCCAACATTCACACACCAATGTTGAACCAAAAGAACCAAGCTTGCAAATTTCTTCAAAGGCTTCACCCCTAGCCTTAGCTAGAGGTTTAGCCAACCATGCTACAATGGAAGACTAAATTCTCTACAAAGGAGAAAACTACACTACTCTACACTACAAATGAAAGAAGAAAACTAAAGAAGAGAAGAGAGGAGTTGTAGAGAATGGGATGATGAGAATGAGAGGGAGAGGAGCTTCTTTTATAGCCTCATGAGGAGCTCCCAAGCCTAGGTGGCACACCAAAAGTTTCTTTTGGTTTGGGAATGGAGTTAGGCTTGGAGTGCCCAAAGCAAACTTTGCTTTTAGGTTTGGGCTTGGAGTTAGGCTTGGATGGACATGTGGCAAGAAAAGTACTCCAATCTTAGGTGTCACTCCAAGCTTAAAGCAAACTTTTCTTTTAGGTTTGGGCTTGGAGTGAGGCTTGGATGATGAGGTGGCATTCCATGCCTTACACATGTGTGGGGAGAGAGAGAGAGAAAGAGAGAGAGAGAGAGAGAGAGAGAGCTCCTCTCTTGCTTGCAAACGTATGGGGGAGAAGAAGAGCTGCTGATGATGGACGTTGGGGGCCTTGGACGGCTGGATTTGCTTAATGTTTGTAGATGGACAGTTGGAGTTCTACTGGACGGACGTCCACTGCTGCTGGACGTTGAAGGTGCTGCACGTGCGACAGGCTGCTGAAGGATGGTGCTGGAGATCTCCAGCTACTGGACGTCACTGAAGATAGAAGCAACTGTTGCTGCTTGTGGTGCTGAAGATGGACAGTCCAGATGTTGTGGATGTTGGAGATGGACGGTCCTGCAGTGGTGGTTGGTCCTGATGAAGCAGCTGCTGGATGGTGATGATGGGTGATCTGTTTGAACGTCCAAGAGCTGGACGTGGACGGCTGAGGAGGGTAGGAGCTTCACCTGCTGGATGATTATGATGGGCTGAACCTCAGCAGCTTGATGCCCGCTGTTGATCTTGCTGCAGTGGCCCCGCTGACGAGTTGAATGGATGGTTGGTGGTGCAGCTTGGAGATTGAAGGACGGCCTAACGTTCCAAACTGTTGAATTGGATGGACGGCTGATGGATGATGATCAGCTGGGGTCCACGTTGATGAATGGATGGACGGCTAGAGATGGACGGTTTGAATTGTCCTTCATGGACGACTGATGATTTGAGTGTGTGGTCCATCTGATGTAGCTGGAGTGAAGGCAACTGCAGTGGTCAGATTGCAAGTGTGGCTGAGATGCTGATCGTTTGAGTCTTCTTGCACGTGCTGGAGCTATCTGGATGGTCCAATTGCTGGACGGTCTTGATCTCTGTTGATTGGACTAGCAGCTGGATGGTGGTTGAAGCTTGAGGGTGTTGGACGCTAGAGCTTGGTGTGTTTGATCGTCCACCAGCTGGAGCAATGGACGGCTAGGATGGAGAGTGGATGAGGAGTAGATGTGGACGGCTGGATTCCAGCTGAGATGAACAGCTGCTGCAGAAGGTGGGTCGTTCATTTGCTGATCTGCACGTGTGGCTGAAATGGAAGGTCAGCTGGAGGTGCATCTCTGTTGCACGTTGTAGTGGTGCAATCATGGCTAGATAATGGACAGTCGTTCATTGCTGGACGCTGATCTGATGGTGGATGAGTAGTGAATTCTTTTTTAGCCATCCACCATAGAAAATGGTCCCGCAGACTTTGATCTTTCTGGCTTGATTTTCGTCAGGATTACCACCCACTTGACATTGATCACTTTTAGGCCTTAAAACGTCCAGATTGGCCCAGTTCTTGCCCAACCTCTCCTGAACACCTGAAGACAGAAAATTAACCTAATGAGGGATAATTAACCAGAAAAACAATGATAATGCACTTAACAACCAGGGTTAATTATACAATATTAGGTACTCATCAGTGAACTCCCTAAGGCCCAACCTAGGGGGAAAACGGCCTAGAGGAGGCTTTTATCCCTTCTAATGGAGCCCAACCCCACTTTATCTAAAACTATATTGCCTATAATAAAATCTGAAAGCTTCCTGATCGAAGAAAAAGGACGAGCAACGTTGCGATTTGCTACTCATTTTAGCCAAACTGTTAGCAACCTTGTTGGCTTCTCTCAATGCTGCGAGCTCCTTCGCCAATAGCTCAAACTCTCTAGACTACTTTTAGTCACGTTCGACCGGTCGTGAGACGCGCAAATTCTCATGCAAAACTTGCTATTTTGATTTTAAACTTCCGTTTCTGTGTATGATTCTTTCTATTCTCGTTATTGGGATTTATAGTTGTTGTCTGAAGTATAAAAACTCTTTTATTTTTATGTTTGAGGATTCATTCATCAATAATACTATTTTTTCTCTTTGCTCGTGTTCTTTGAGTGACCATTGAGGAGTTAACTATGCTCGATAGGTCCATGGATTTAAATTGATTATCCTACTAGAGAGGTGGTGTTTGATCTCGCTTCATTAACGTCTGTGCCAGAAAGGAGCCACAGGCTTAGATTCTCTAAGTTTTCAACATGTTGTAACATCGTGGCCACCTGATCAGTGGACCAACGTGATTGAGGTATGATCTTGAAGGACGAAACCACCTGATGGACTGCTACGATGTACCACTCACGATGGCACATGTGATGGCGTGTAGATGGTTCGCCCTGCGTGCAGATGGTACGCCCTGCGTGCTCCGATGCGGATTGCATGGTGACCCAACACTACCTTGCTACATGGCATCAGAACTTTCTGGGCCTACCGTGTTGTATGTGTTTTATCCACACCGTTCATCAGTTTTGCCATCTCGTTGTAGCGACTCAACCTGAAATTAAAGCATATCCAAAGCTGTGTCTCGCCTGCTAGCCCAGCTGGAGACGCCTGGGCGTTTCAACAGCATATCTCAGGTTGGAAATGCTAAGGAGACGCTAACCCCACCGGTGGGTGGGTGGGTGCATCGTGTGATTAACCTTGTGGGTGTGTGATGAACTGTGTGGGTGCTTTGCATGACTTAAAAAAACAAAAAAAAAAAACAAAAAAAAAAAAAAAAAAAAAGAAGAAAGAAAGAGGCATATCAATGCGCCACACCACAGGAAATAGTGGAACTTGAACGCTTGTCCTTGGAAACTTCTCAGCGACAAAGAATGTTTTATCGAGCTGATATTTGTGATTCCTTTAAGCGAGGGACGTGGATTTCCTGCTAAAGTCTTTTGCAGGAAGTAACTGCGCTAGGAATCTAGGTGGGGCCCACCATGATGTTTCTGAGAAATCCATGCCGTCCATCCATTTTTCTGAGCTCATTTTAGAACATTCACCAAAAATGAACTGAATCCACGACTCAAGTGGGCCGAAAAAGTAAGGATTGAACGTCCACAGTTGAAATATTCGTGGGGCCACAGAAGTGTTGAATGAAGTTAATATTTGTGTTTTCAGTTCATCCCAGTAGGAATGACATTATGAACGGTATGGATGGCATAATAACATCATTTTGGACCCCAGGGAGGTTTCAACGGTAGAAATTTTCCTACCCACCTTTTCTTTTAGTGCGGCCCACTTGAGTCTTGGATTCGTTTATTTTTTGTCGCACCTCCTAAAATTAGCTCACAAAACAGATGGACAGCGTGGATTTCTTAGAAACATCAAGTGGGCCCCACCTAAATTCCCAGCGCAGGAAATCCGTTTCCTTCAGCGAGCGTGCGTGACCTTACGAAGAGTTGAATGGCGGGCGCGGATCTGCTAGTCCCACTGGGACTAGCATAGGGTGGTTTCAAATCTCAGTGGGCCCCACCATGATATATGTGTTTTATCCGCGCAGTCCATCCATTTTTTCATCTTATTTTAAGTCACAATCCCAAAAATGAGACAGATCCAAATCTCAGGCGGACCACACCACAGGAAAACAGTGGGGATTGAACGTCCACCATTAAAATATTCCTAGGGCCCACTGTAATGTTTATTTGCCATCCAACCTCTTGATAAGACCTAGATGAAGGGAAAAAACAAATTTATGGTTGATACAAAAACTTCCGTAGCCCCCAAAAAAGTTTTCAACGGTAAGTGTCAATCACCACTGTTTCCCTGTGGTGTGGTCCACCTGAGATTTGGATCTATCTCATTTTTGGGCTAGTGCCTTAAAATAAGATGGAAAAATGGATGGACAGAATGATCCGTTCCCTTGAATGACAACCAAAAATTACTGTAGGCCCTAGGAGCCTTTCGATGGTGGACGTCATGATCTTAACCATCTGATAAATATCCACCAATTTATTATTTTTTAAAGTTTACCATCCATCTAAAGTGGGGAAGCGGATTGCGTACTGAGTAACTCAGTACGCTAGGGGTACTGAGTAAACTCTGCGGGGTCCACCGTGATTTATGTATTTCATCCACTCCGTTCATCCATTTTAGCAGATAATTTTATGGCTTGAGAAAAAAGAAAGAAGCATATGAAAGTCTTAAGTAGACCACACCACAGGAAACAATGTGAATTGAGTTTGTACCATTGAAAATTTCTTGGGGGCCGTGGAAGTTCCGTATCAAGCTGATTTTGTTTTTGCCCTTCATCAATGTCTGTGTGACCTTGTGAATAGGTTGGATGTCAAATGTGAATAGTTTGGATGACAAATAAACATCACTGCTGGCGCTAGAAAGGCTTCAACGGTGGAAATCATTATAACCACCGTTTCTTGTGGTATGGTCTACCTGAATTTTGGATATGCTTCAATTTTTGTTTCAACTCCTTAAATGGTCTGGAAAAGCGGATGGACGGTGTAGATAAACTACATACATTTACAGTGGGCCCAACTGAGTTTACTCAGTACGTACGATAAGAGCTTACTGAGTAACTCAGGACGCAATCCGCTTGGTGACCAATGTACGGTTTGGTTGTTGGTATTTAACATACAAGTTAGGTCCACCTGATAGGCTGTCCAGCCAGATTTTTGGCCAGATCATCTTATACGTAGGCGCCAAGCAGTTTGGTTGTTGGTATTTGAGACATGGTTTGCATTTATTAATTTAGTATGTTCTTAGTTTGTGGACGACTATATGCTCACCCAATTCTTCAGCATTGAGTGATCTTGAAGGAGCGTTGTTGGAAAATTCAGAAGAGAATTAATGGATAATTGATTTTCATTTTGCAAATCAAGGGCTGTGATGGGATGAAAGATTGTCCCATCGAGAGAGAGAGAGAGAGAGAGAGAGAGGGAGGGAAATTTGTTCAAGTACACATGTTCTGATCTAGCATGGGCGAATGGAATCTGGGTCATTCATCAGGTGGGCAGGCCATGAGCATACCGTCGCCCAAAAGATCGGGCTGGTTGCCTCATCAGGTGGGCTGCATTGCTGATCTTGCTCTGCCTTAGCTCATTGTTTCATTAATTCATCATGTTGTCTAGAGAGCCCAAACTTGGGTCACCCTTCATCCGGCTGGGCCACATGATCATATTGCAACATTTCCTCCATCAGACGGTCCTAGCCATCTGGTCAGTGGCTTGTAAATGAATGATGACAAACAATCACCTACATCTCTCTTGAGGGCAGTACACAAGACTTGTGGATCTCGCACCCCAACCATAGTGAATTATGGGATCTGATAATGCGGAAACACAATCAACAATCAATCACACGAACATAAAGAGATTTTTATGTAGAAAACTCTCAAACGGAGGTAAAAACCACAAGACTTCATCCAGATAACAAATCCACTATGTAAAAGGCTATTACACAACGATCACAAGCACAACCCACTTGGATCTAATAAATCTTTACCCACAAGGGAGGATAACAATCAAAGAGAATTGAAAACTAAGAGATCTCACCAAATCTGAGGACGTAGGAGGAACCGAGATGCCATTTGTTGCACGAATGAAGCGTCACAAGCAAAACCTCTTCTCTTTCTCTCTTCTTCTCTTTCTATCTTCTTCTCTTCCTCTTTTTTTTTTCTCTCTCTTACCTTGAACGTGTAGAACACCTATTTGGATATCTTAATTTCGATTAGCAAGTTTTTATATAACACTTCGCGAGAGATAGAGCCAAAACAGGAAACTGCGTTTTGCAGTCCGTGTGCCTGTCAAGCGCCCAACCAAACATTGTCAGGTGCCCGATAAAAGGTAAAACTGTCTGGAGAGTTATGAGAAAAAATCTCCAAATTTCAGTCGCCCGACCGAACTTGGTTGGGTCCTGATCAGGGCTCCATGCGTTCGATCAACATTCTATCCGTCGCCTAGCCATCTCTAAAACTGTCTGGTGACCACGCTATCATCTGGGGCGAATTTCGGTCGCCCAATGACCCTCGAGTTGCACTCTCCTCTCTTCATAAGGAGGAACACCCCATTAAATCTCCTCCTTCCGACTCAAGAGGAGGGCTTCATTGTCTTTAAGTTTGCCAAGCTTCTACAAGAAATAGTGCAAAGGGAGATGGGTAGTTCCGAATGTGATCTTTCTCACACGTACTTGCAGGGTGATCTAGGAGAGGAGAAATGAGGGCCGCATGAGACTATCTCAGAGGTGGCAGAGGTGTCACATGGGTGGCACCCACCAAATGGGCACCCACCTCCCCAGCTAGAACTCAGCTTTGGCAGGGAGGTCTCCCGCACGTGTGAGAGGCTGCTTATTTGGTTTGGTTTGAAAGATTTTCTCCCCACACTCTCTACTTGGGCCTGGATTGGGCTTGGGCTATGGTTGAGGTGTGGGCTTAACTAGGTGAGTTAACTGGGTTGTGGGGACTGGCTTGGCCGACCAGGTGAGTTGACTCGACGAGTTAACTTAGTGGGTTGACTCAGAAGGTTTGACTTGAAATATTTGATTTAGAAGGTTGACTTGGGGGTTGACTCGGTCCATTTCTAGGGTTTTGGGGCTGAGTTGGGGTATGGATCAGGGTTTGGGCTTGATGAGGTGTGAATCACTATCCATCCTAGTTGTCCAATTAATGTTTAATTAACTTGTCAGCCTAAGGTGGGGTGTCTACATAGCGGAACTAGCGAGAACATAGTATCCAAGGTGATGGTGGACAAGCTTCGGTTACCAACTACAAAACACCCAATGCCGTATTCCGTTGACTGGATCAAGAAGGTTAGCGATACCAAGGTAACTGAGCAGTGTTTGGTTTCATTTTCTGTCAATAGGAGCTACAACGATGAGGTGTTATGTAATGTGATTGATATGGACGCATGTCATCTATTACTCAGATGGTTGTGGCAATCGGACCAAGACGCGACCCATCATGGGCATGACAACATGTACATGTTCGTTAAGGACAGGAGGAAACAGATCCTCTCTCCTATGGCACCGGAGAGCGGTCCCAAGACTTCTGTAGTGGAGGAGAACTCTCTCCTTGCTATATGAGAGTTTGTAGAAGAAGCTAAGGAGTTGGGCAAAATATATGCTATGGTTGTGAAGGGAGGAGACTTTAGGAATCATGTCATACCCCCGAGACTTCGTCCTTTACTCAATGAGTTTCATGAGAATTGGCCCAAAGAACTTCCCCAAGGGTTGCCCCTGATGAGGGGCATCTAATATAATATTGATTTCATCTCTAAGGCAAGCCTACCCAACCGACTGCACTATCGGTTGAGCCCCAAGGAGAGTGAAATCCTCCAAGGCCAAGTCAAGGAGTTACTGAAGAAGGGAATGTTGAGGGAGATCGTGAGTACTTTTGCCTGTCCATCTCTTTTGACTCCTAATAAGAACGGGAGTTAGTGAATGTGCGTGGACAATCGGGCGATAAATAAGATTATCATAAGGTACCAGTTTCCAATACCCTAACTAGACGACATGTTAGACATGATTGAAGGGTCAAAAGTGTTTTCCAAGATGGATTTGCGTTGTGGGTATCATTAAATTCGTGTCCGCCTTGAGGACGAATGAAAGACAACTTTAAAGACCAAAGAGGGGCTATATGAGTGGCTGGTAATGCCATATGGGTTGTCGAATGCCCCGACCACCTTTATACGACTCATGAACCAAGTATTGAAGCCATTTATTTGCCTCTTTGTTGTAGTGTACTTCAATGACATCATCTTCTACAGCCAAGATGAATAAACCCATATGAAGCATCTCAGAGAAGTACTTTGATTGCTCTGTGGAACAAGTTGTATTTGAATATGAAGAAATGTGACTTTCTGATAAATCATTTGCTCTTCCTAGGGTTCATTGTATTGTCCACGGGCATCCGAGTAGATGAAGACAAGGTGCGGGTCATACTTGGCCCGCCTTGATCAACATTCATGAAGTCTGGAGCTTTCATTGGTTGGCCACCTTTTATCGTCGCTTTGTCAAGAACTTCAGTACAGTTGTCGCACCTATTATAAACTACATGAAAAATGGTCCTTTTCATTGGACTAACGAAGTGGATCGAAGCTTCACCAAGATCAAGCATAAACTGTCGTCCACTCCGGTTCTTGTGCTACCCAACTTCGAGAAGGTTTTCGAGATACATTGTGATGCATCGTAAGTTGGGTTTAACACCATATTATCTCAGGAAGGCAAGCCCATTACCTTTTATAGTGAAAAGTTGAGTGATGTTAGGAAGAAGTGGTCTGCCTATGAGATGGAGTTCTATGCAGTGGTGTAAGTATTGCGGCATTGGCGTCACTACCTTATCCAAAGGGAGTTCGTATTGTACACGGACCACCAAGCTCTTAAGTTTCTTAATAATTAGACTAACATTAGTCGTATGCATGCTCGGTGGATTTTCTTTTTACAAGAATTCACATTTGTGTTGAAGCACAAGCTCGGGCAGAAAAATATGGTCGCCGACGCCCTTAGTCGTCGGGCCGATCCCCTCATTACATTGAGCACCGAGGTCATTGGTTTTGAACTCCTTAAGGAATTATATGTTGAGAATGATGAGTTTAAGGATGCATGGTCACGTTGTAAAGAACGTCACCCTAGCGATTTTCATATTTAGGATGACTATCTATTCTACGGGAAACGTTTGTGTATTCCACAAGGTTCGCTATGGGATAAGATCATCCTAGAGCTTCATGGTGGTGGTCTTGGAGGCCATCTGGGTCGAGACAAGATGAAAGCTATGGTGGAAGACGGTTTTACTGGCCTCATCTAGGCCTAGATGTTGGAAGGATGGTGCAACGTTGTCATATGTGCCATGTGTTGAAGGGTCATTAACAAAACATTGGGCTTTACACTCCTCTACTTGTGCCGGATGGTCCTTAGGAAGCCATTTCAATGTATTTTGTCTTGGGTCTCCCACAAACACAACGAGGCATGGATTTCGCATTCGTGATGGGAGAACGATTTTCTAAAATGGTACATTCATTCAATGTAAAAAAAACGTACAATGCTACAAGTGTGGCAAACTTATTTTTCATAGAAGTAGTGAGGCTCCATGATATTCCGTAGACCATAAAGTCAAACCATGATACAAAGTTTGTCAGCCACTTTTAGCGAACTTTGTGGAGTCCATTCGACACATAACTTTTGTTTAGTAGTGCATATCATCCCAGACAGATGGGCAAACTGAAGTGGTGAATCAAACCTTGAAAAATTTAATACGATGCATCCTAGGAGACAAGCCGAAGCAATGAGACTTATCCATATCTTAAGCTGAGTTATCCTTCAACAACATGGTGAATCAATCAACCGAGAAGTCGCCATTACAGATTGTCTATGGGCGAACCCCTCACCACACACTCGACTTGGTCTCACTGCCCAAGATTCAGGGACGGACATAGCAGGTGAGAACATCACAGAAAGAATAGAGAAAATTTACGCTAAAGTTTGGAATACACTATGTGAGTCAAACAAGTACAAAGAAGACACGAATAAACATCGTCGTGCTAAGGCCTTCAAGGTGGGAGATCAATTTATGGTTTACTTGAGCAAGGAGTGCTTTCCTATCGGCACATATAACAAGCTCAAACACAAGAATATCGAGTCCGTGCCAATCCTTCGAAAGATTAACGACAATGCTTATGTTGTTGATCTTTCAGAGGAATTTGAGATCTCTCAGAAATTCAACGTCACTGACCTGTACGAGTACCATGAGCCAGAAGATAATGCGAACTCAAGGTCGAGTTCTTTACAAGGAGGGGAGACTGATGTATAGGGTGTAGTTGACCTCTACATGATAAAGATGGACTAGTGGAAGGATCAACGGAAGGCCGCATCGAAGGGGTCAAATCATAATTGCTATTGAAGAAGCAGCCCTTGCTGACCAGTTGTCCGATCGGTCGCTTGCTGTCTAGATCGGTCCCGGCCAGCCTGGGGACTGGTAGAATTTCCAGAGCTGGGCAGTCCAACTCTCTTGACTGTCCAAGCCCTTTGCCAACTGGTCGCTCGACGGATTGTGATGATTAACAATCGACCTAGATTGGTCTTCCCGACCAGTTGAATTTCCTTCACCAATAGTTTTTTTTTTTTTTTTAGAAGAAGAAGAAGAGATATTATTGAGCCTTCAGGGAAATATACAGAGCATACAGATTGGGGTAGTTCTTGGGAATAAAAATTCAAGGAGGCTACCTATTGTGAACTCCCTAAGGCCTAACCTAGGGGAAAAACGTCCTAGAGGAGGCCTTTATACCTTCTAATGGAGCCCAACCCCACTTTGTCTAAAACTATATTGCCTCTAATAAAATCTGGAAGCTCCCTGATCGAAGAAAAGGACGAGCAACGTTGCGATCTGCTACTCATTTTAGCCAAACTCTCAGCAACCTTGTTGGCTTCTCTCAACATTGCGAGCTCCTTCGCCAATAGCTCAAACTCTCTAGACTACTTTTAGTCACGTCCGACCGGTCGTGAGACGCGCAGATTCTCATGTGAAACTTGTTATTTTGATTTTAAACTTCCGTTTTAATTTGTGTATGATTCTTTCTATTCTCGTTATTGGGATTTATGGTTGTTGTCTAAAGTATAAAAACTCTTTTATTTTCATGTTTGAGGATTCATTCATCAATAATACTATTTTTTCTCTTTGCTCGTGTTCTTTGAGTGCCCCTTTAGAAATCAAGGAAGATCGAGTTATTATGCTCGATAGGTCCATGGATTTAAATCGATTATCCTACGAGAGAGGTGGTGTTTGATCTCACTTCGTTGACATCCGTGCCAGAAAGGAGCTACAGGCTTAGATCCTCTAAGTTTTCAACATGTTGTAACATCGTGGCCACCTGATCAGTGGACCAACGTGTTGAGGTATGATCTTGAAGGATGAAACCACCTGATGGACTGCTACAATGTACCACTCACAACGGCACATGTGATGGCGTGTAGATGGTACGCCCTGCGTGCTCCAACGCGGATTGCATGGTGACCCAACACTACCTTGCTACGAGGTGTCAGAACTTTGTGGGCCTACCGTGTTGTATGTGTTTTATCCACACCGTTCATCAGTTTTGCCATCTCATTGTAGCTACTCAACCTCAAATTAAAGCATATCCAAAGCTGTGTCTCGCCTGTTGGCCCAGCTGGAGACGCCTAGGCGTTTCAACAACATATCTCATATCTCAGGTTGGAAATGCTGAGGAGACGCTAACCCCACCGGTGGGTGGGTGCATCGTGTGATTAACCTTGTGGGTGTGTGATGAACCGTGTGGGTGCTTTGCATGACTAAAAAAAAAAACAGCATATCCAAAACTCAAATGGGCCACACCACAGGAAATAGTGGAATTTGAACGCTTGTCCTTGGAAACTTCTTAGGGACACAGAATTTTAGATCGAGTTGATATTTGTGTTTCCCTTCAGCGAGGGACGTGGATTTCCTGCTAAAGTCTTTCGCAGGAAGTTCACGCGCTAGGAATCTAGGTAGGGCCACCGTGATGTTTCTGAGAAATCCATGCCGTCCATTTTGTGAGCTCATTTTAGGAAGTTCAACCAAAAATAAACTGAATCCACGACTCAAGTGGGCTGAAAAAGTAAGGATTGAACGTCCATAGTTGAAATATTTATGGGGCCACAGAAGTCTTGAATGAGGTTAATATTTGTGTTTTCAGTTCATCCCAGTAGGAATGACATTATGAACGGTATGGATGGCATATTAACATCATTTTGGACCTCAGGGAGGTTTCAATGGTAGAAATTTTCCTGCCCACCATTTCTTTTAGTGCGGCCCACTTGAGTCTTGGATTCGGTTATTTTTTGTCGCACCTCCTAAAATTAGCTCACAAAACAGATGGACAGCGTGGATTTCTTAGAAACATCAAGTACGCCCCACCTAGATTCCCAGCGCAGGAAATCTGTTTCCTTCAGCGAGCGTGCATGACCTTACTAAGGGTTGAATTAGGGCTCTCAATGGAGCGGGTTAGATCCGAGATCCGATTCGCTTCGAATCCGTATAATGCGGATTTGGATCTTAAAATAGGTCCAATTAGTTAAACTGACCGGATTTGGATCTTAAAATAGGTTTGATTACTTAAATGGACCGGATATGGATTCACAGGAACATATTCGAGTTTGATCCAAATCCGATTAAGATCCACTCATTGCCACCTTACTGTATATGTTATATTCATGCTGACCATCGATTTTACAAATTATTTTAGGCCATGTGGACCATACCATAGTAAATAGTGGGATTTGCATCATTTTTCTACTAAATTAAATATATTATATTATATATTTTATATCATATATTTTTTTAGATTTGTAATGAGGTGGATTCGGACCCTAGATCCGACCCGAATCCGATGGTAATATGGATTTTGGATCGGAAATGGATCTAACAATTTATAAATGGATCGAATATGGATATCAACTTTTAGATCCGAGTTGGATCCGAATCCGATTCGAATCCGTCTACAGTTATACAGACTTGGAGCCAGATCCAACTGGATCCGATCCAGATCCGACCCATTGAGAGCCCTAGGTTGAATGACGGGCTCGGATCTGCTAGTTCCACTGGGACTAGCATAAGGGGTGGTTTCAAATCTCCGTGGGCCCTGCCATGATGTATGTGTTTTATCCACACAGTCCATCCATTTTTTCATCTTATTTTAAGGCACAATCCAAAAAATTAGACAGATCCAAATCTCAGGTGGACCACACCACAAGAAAACAATGGGGATTGAACGTCCACCATTAAAATGTTCCTAGGGCCCACTGTCATGTTTATTTGTCATCCAACCTCTTGATAAGGCCACATAGACCTAGATGAAGGGGAAAAACAAATATCAGCTTGATACCGAACTTCTGTGGCCCCCAAAAAAGTTTTCACCAGTAAGCGTCAATCCTACTGTTTCCTGTGGTGTGGTCCACGTGAGACTTGGATCTATCTCATTTTTGGGCTAGTGCCTTAAAATAAGATGGAAAATGGATGGACAGGATGACCCGCGCCCTTGAATGATAACCAAAAATTACTGTAGGCCCTAGGAGCCTTTCAATGGTGGACGTCATTATCTTAACCATCTTATGCATATCCACCAATTTATTATTTTTTAAAGTTTACAATCCATCTAAAGTGGGGAAGCAGATTGCGTACTGAGTAAACTCTGCGGGGTCCACTGTGATTTATGTATTTCATCCACTCCGTTCATCCATTTTAACAGATAATTTTATGGCTTAAGATAAAAAAAAAAAAAATTAAACATATAAAAGTCTTAAGTAGACCACACCACAGGAAACAATGTGAATTGAGTTTGTACCATTGAAAATTTCTTGGGGGCCGTAGAAGTTGCCGTATCAAGCTGATTTTGTTTTTTTCCCTTCATCAATGTCTGTGTGATCTTGTGAATAGGTTGGATGACAAATAAACATCACTGTTGGCGCTAGAAAAGCTTCAACTGTGGAAATTATTATACCCACCGTTTCTTGTGCTATGGTCTACCTGAATTTTGGATATGCTTCAATTTTTGTTCCAACTCATTAAATGGTCTGGAAAAACGGATGGACGGTGTAGATAAACTACATACATTTACAGTGGACCCAACTGAGTTTACTCAGTACGTACGATAAGAGCTTACTGAGTAACTCAGGACGCAATCCGCTTGGTGACCAATGTACGGTTTAAGTTGCTGTCTTTTTTTTTTTTTTTCTTTTTTTTCAAGTTAACAATCCATCTAAAGTGGAGACCAATGTTAGGTTTAAGTTGATGTCCTTTCTCTCTCTCTTTTTATCTTTTTTCTTTCTTTTTCTTTTTCTTTTTTAAAGTCTACAAACCATCTAAAGTGGTGCCAACATCAGATAAGATCAGGAGAGGAAAAGGATGACATATCTTTATAAAATGCAGCGGTGTAAGGACAACGTGTTATCCTTTATTTCCCTGTCCTAGTCATTCCATGGTCTTGGTGGCTCTCTTTTGCCTGTGGGGTTTCTTGTTTATTTCTTTTTCCAATAGTATTCTCCTTTATTCTTCTTTCCTAATCATATCGTGGCCTGGTGGGCTCTCTTAAGTCAGTTTCAAAACAAGCAGCTGATTAAGATAGCCAAGTTACTCGACTTACGGAAGAGTGCATAAACAAGTTTTTCGTTTTTTTGTTTTTTTGCTTTGTTTTTGCTAGTCATGCAACGGACTCACCTTGTTAGCTACGCAACGCACCCACACGGACGGTTAGCCACATGCATAAATATGAAGATAATATTATCAACAGCTACTAAATCAACGGCTGGAGGGAGCAGTCCTGCCAACACTACTGAAGTAATTCGATGCCGTATTCTTACCTAAGCCTAAAGGAATAAGGTTAGATTACTCTTGAGTGCGGATCGACTATGTTGAAAGCACCGGAGCTTTTCATCATCCCACGTCATTTTCTATATCTCCAGCTCACAAAATACCCCGAATTTCTCTCTTCCCAGTACATTGCGCGATACGTAGCGCAACTTTTATCGTGTGAAACTTCACTGCCCCTCACCATGACCTTTGTGTTACATCTACACCGTCCATCAATTTTTTCCAAATACGTCGAGAACATGATTCAAAAATGAAGAACATCCAAAGCTCAAGTGGACCACACCAAAGAAAGCAATGGGAATTACACAAACTGTGGTTTAAACCTTCCTAGGGCCAACCGTGAGGCTTATCTGAGGTACAACACAAATATCTGCTTGATCAGTGCCGTCTGTGGCCCCAAGAAGTTTTCAACGGTAGCATCAATTCCACTGTTTCCTATGGTGTGTTCCACTTGACCTTTGGATCAGCCTTGTTTTAAAGCTTGTAATCTAGAATGATCTGAAAAATTATATGAACGGTGTGGATCTCGGAAATAAATCATTATGGCCCGCATAAATTTCCCACGTCAATAAATTCCGCTGCTCGCTTAGAGAGAGAAAACCGAAACAGTTGAAATGTGGAACTTCCATGGGGCCCATCATGAAGTATTTATTAGATCCACTCTGTCCATCCACTTTGTTTCATAACTTTTAGTCAATAGGTCGAAAATGAGTCAGATCCAAGGGTCAAGTCGGCCACACGACAGGAATGAGTGGGAATTGGATGCCTGGCATTGAAAACTTCTCGGGGCCACAGACAACTCTGATCAAGATGATGTATGTTTTTCCCTGCATCAAGTTCTGAGTGACCTTATGAATAGATTAGATGGCAAATAAACCTCACAGTGGACCGTAGGAAGGTTTCAACGTTACTCATTCAATCCCATGCTTTTTGTTGTGTGGTCCACTTGAGCTTTGGATGTGACTCATTTTTTGTCCTATGCTTTAGAATAATCTGAAAAAATTAATGGACGTTGCGGATCTAACAGATAGATCATGGTGAGGCCCAGAGAAATTCCACATGGTAAAAGTGAGGCTGTGTAGCAAGAAAGTTTTGCAAAAGGGTAGTCGGACGTGGCCTTTCTCTTTGCATTTGTTGTGCTCATCGGGACACACGAACGTTTCCTAAGTCAAGTACCAGGGTTTAGCCTTTGCTGCATTAGTGGTGAGTAAAAAACATAGATACTATCACTGTATATCTATCAAAGTCATTTATTGACTTCCATTCAACAGGATTTTTATTAGGAGACGACTCTTTTAATTAATCAAAAGAAAATCCCATCTATCTATTTATTTATAGGATTTTGGGATTTTTAAGTTCCATAGCTTCATGAGATGAGAAGGCCTGGTTGCAGAACACCTCCGGTTCCTGGAATGGTGAGAAAGTCCATGTCAAAATCTTCATCTCATACGCTGCTGGCCTTATGCTTCTGGTGCATACACCTCTTGTGTTTGGTGGAGAGATGTAAAGCTCAAGCAAAAGCTAATATTACAACAGACCCATCTGAAGGTATATGCATCCTTAAAATCTCAATCTCTCTCTTACGAAAATTGAGAGTTTCATCTTGACAAGGACTCTATTTTCTCTTGTTTTGAATCTTTTGACTGAAATCCAAGCATAACTTTCTTTTGATTTTTTTATTCCACCTTAATGTAGTAGCAAGTTGAGACTAAGGGACGAGGGTTGTGTTAGGTTGGCTGTTGGCATTTCTTATGAATCCTGTTAGCCAACCATATACCCGGAATAAGGCTCCGATGACATGGAGGCGATGAAGCAGAAGTTGAGATTTTTTTTTTTTAATTCCTATGCGTCAAGTTGTCAGATGTGAAAAAGTGCAATCACAACCATCCATCTTCTGGTCTGTACCATATATAGACTATGGATCAAAAGTTGGTATATTGGACAATTACAAGTATATGCGGATTGGGCGCGGATTGCCTGCGAAAGGAATCTGGGTGGGGCTCACCGTGAGGTTTGTGAAAAATCCACGCTGTCCAACCTTTTTGTGAGATCATTTTAGGCGTGACGACCAAAAATGAATGGGATCCAAAACTCAAGCGGGCCGCACTAAAGCAAAAGGTGTGTAGGGAAATTCTTACCGTTGAAACCTCTATGGGTCCACAGTGATGTTTATATGCCATCCATACCGTTCATAATGTCATTCCTACTGAGATGAACTGAAAAAACAAATATTATCCTGATTCAAAACTTCTGTGGCCCCACGAATATTTCAACTGTGGAAGTTCAATAGTCATGTTTTCGGCCCACTTAAGTCTTGGATCCCGTTCAATTTTGGTCGCAACGCCTAAAATAATCTCACAAAACGGTTGGACGGCATAGATTTCTCACAAACCTTACGGTGGGCCCCACCAAATTCCTTGTGCAGGAGATGCCTGCGAAAGGCTTTCGTAGGCAATCCACGCCCAAAAAAAGGAACCTCACACTTCTTTGAAGACGACTACGGAAGCAAAGGATTTTGAATCTTTCCGTTGGGGGCAAGGCGTGGACCCAGTCGATATCTTTGAGTCAATTTCTACTCGTCGGTTAGTTTTGACCGCAAGCTTGTGGACGTGCTACCTCCAAAATATAACAATCGGCGTGGTTATCTCCAATGTTTATAGGCCATATATTTATCTCCAATGTCACGCCTCAAGTCCGCCACCTAAACATACTCACTAGGGCTGTAAATGGTCGGGTTCGTGGTGGGTTTAGCCAAAATCAAACCCGCCCATTTACTAAACGGGTCTGGGTTTAAATTTTAGACCCAGACCCTTTTACCAAATGGGTGGGTCCGGGTCGGGTCCTAGTCAACCCATCAGACCCATTTATAGATGGGTCGGGTCTAATGGGTCCGAGTCTGGATCAAGTATGCAAGCATTTAAAAGGCTTAAAACCGGGTCTGGATGGGTTTGGGCTTGATGGGTCCCTTGAAACATAGACCAAACCCGCCCACTTACTAAATGGGTTCGGGTCGAGTCGGGTCGGGCCTAATATAAAGGAAACTAGACCCAGACCCGTTTAGCAATTGGGTCTGTTCTTGGACCCAGACCCGTACCATTTAACAAATGGGTCGGGCTTGGGACGGGTCTAAATGGGTTGGGTTCGGGGTACCCCATCGGGTCCGCTGACCCATTTACAGCCCTATACTCGACCTCGATACTTTTTTTTTTAAAAGATACTCAACCTGATACTATACCATAGGTGACACTAAATTAAATATTTTAAACTTACATTCTCATGATTCTAAGGGTATAATTTTTTTATTTTATTTTAATAGAGAAAAGTTTGCTATTAGTAACTTTAGTTTTTGAGAGATGAAAAGCCATAACCATAGATAAAAAATCGTTAACAAGACAAAGATCAAAACCCTAACAGGAGAAGATAACCCATCCCCTTCACACACCATTTAACGGAAGATAAAGATAATCCAACCATAACTAGTAATAGTACTTCTGCTATTTAATTCATCCAGTAACCATCTGGAGCACCACTTTGGTAACGATTAGTTCCTCCAATTGTCATCTGAAGCACCACCACCATGGTAACGGGATCCTCCATTTGACCCACCATAGCCACGATCCCATCCACCACTGCCACCACCACTGCGACTATAACCCCTCCATAGCCATCACTGCTACAGCGCCCACTGCTATGGAATCCTTCGCCACCGCCACCGTCGTTTCTCCTGAACTGGGCCTCATTGACAGTAATGCTCCTCTCGTCAAGGTTCTGTCCGTTCATCCCTTCAATGGCATCTCTCATCCATTGTTAGTGGCTGATCAAGGCGATGAATCCAAAGCCCCTCGATCCCCCAGTCTCACGGTCGCTAATAATCTTGGATTCGATAACTTCTCCGAATGAGCTGAAAACTCTTTCGAGAGAGTGCACGGTCGTTTGTGGCCCATGCGAGTCCTCCAAGAAAGCAACGATATTCTACATCAGCAGATGCCATCACCACCCAAAGAAGAAAGATGCAGAGAACAAGGGAAGAAATAGGGGAAAGCGGACAAACCCACCCCTAAGAGAGCACCATTTCTAAGGGTATAAATATCATCATCATTCAACACATCAAATATAGAAAGAAACTACAATCCCATTCCACACTACAACTTATTCAATTCAAATTATAATAATTCTAAATAATCTTTATTACAATGAAAGTTTTTATAATTGAGAAAATCTAGAATTAGATCCATCTTCGCATCTATAAGATTCTAATCCAAACGGCTAAATCATCAACAATGGAATATGATGAATTAACAATTTAGTGATAAAACCTCTACTAACCTTTTAAAAAATAAGAATAAAACCATGGTAAAATATTTTAAATAGTTTTATTAGAATGTAAGAAAATAGTAAAACCAATGCGTGGATGAATACATAGAGGGTTCTCCAGAATAATTGATAGGGTTTTTTTTATTGAACACTAGAGCCACTTTACTATAATTGACCACGACTCTCTGAACACCTCACCTAGCTTGTGTAATTGGTCTATTGCACATTGATGTGCCCACCAACCCGACCTTGATCAATGAGGAAGCGATTGGCACACATCTGGCTGGTCTGATTACTACTCCACCTGGCCTGCCTGCCAAGTCGTAGTATATTGCACTCTTTCTTGTGCTCACTCACCCACCTCAATTAGTGGAGTTCTAAATGGTATTAATTTAGAATTAGGGGTTTTCAGTCCAAAGATCTCAATTGCTCCTCTTACAACCATGGGGATTCAATTGCCCAATCTATTTTTTGTTGTTCCTATTAGATTTGAGGTTAGGATATAGGAGATCTAAAACATCTACCTTCTAAATCTCTTTTACTATCCAAAACAAAATTTAATTTTATGATTTTCAAAATATTCCAAGTCATTAAAACTATACACAAACATCTCTCTCTCTCTCTCTCTCTCTCTCTCTCTCTCTCTCTCTCTCTCTCTCTCTCTATATATATATATATATATATATATATATATATATATATATATATATATATATATATATATATATATATATATATATATATATATATATAGTACGAGAACCTCATGATCATGATCATAAATCGAGCACCTTCCTATCAGGGATAGACCAGAGAAAGCCCGATTGGAGGTGAAAATGATCCGAATCGTCAGAACCTTAAATCAGTCGTATCTATAGACCAGAGTCGCATAAACAGTTTAGATCGATAGACCAGAGTCGCACAAACAAAAGAGAGTGGCGTGTGGGGTTGCTGATGCATGAAAATGTGGTGCACACATTTGGTTTGTGCACATATGTGGTGCATAGGTGTGGTTACACCCGTGAAATGTGTGTTTTTGTCATGTATAGCATGCACATGTGTGTAGCATGTGTAAAAATGTCCACTGTACATGTGTGATGCATGTGTAGTAGTATGTGTGTGGTCACAAGTAATGAACGATAGATACATGAACTGAAGAATACCACTTTTATTGGTTGGATCGCAAGATGAATAGGTGAATAAATGATTTAATGGATGTATTATCAATTAAACTAATCGATGTATATATAGCGAGATGAATGGATGGATGCTTAAATATATGCATGAAGAAATAATCTAACGGTTGGATGGATTAATGGGTGGATGATGAATGGATCAAGGATCTAATGGTTGGATGATCCTATAAACAGATTAATAATTAAGAATGGATGGATAGATAATTTTAATGGAAAGATTAACAAATGAATGGATGAATTTGTTGAATGAATTCATGGATCGATATAGAAATGCATGTTCACATAAATTAATGGATAGATGGATGATTGGATGACTAGATGAAAAGATAAATGGTTTAAATCTACTAAAAATATTGTACCGCTAAAATTCACTAGGGTCATTAGAACTGGATCTTGAACTAAATGTCTTTAGTCTAAACCATACATGAAACACAGTAGTTAGGAGTTTAAAGGTTGTTCAGGGTTGCACTTTGCAACTATGTGCAATACCCTAATTTCACGAATACTCTAGTGAATTAATCAGCCCAATTCTTATAGGTAGCTACTCCATTTCCACACTCGTATAAGTAATTTTATTAACAGTGAATATGCAATAATTATGACCCTATCTTATGGGCTATAAACTCATTAGGAGATAAACTCAACGTTATCCCATTATAAAGAATAATATTACTTATATCTTAGAGAGGGACTCAAGATGTGATTTCTTCTTAATTTTATAATGTGCTTCAACTAACAATCACATGAAAAATTATTATTCTCATTAAACATAATTTTTAAAGTCTCAAGTTATTAGGTTAGGTTGTTATTTCTAATTATTCATTTTTATGGGCTTATGTCCCATCTCCCACTATATTTTCCAGACTTTTTATTTTTAATTAGGCTTTTGGTTAAAGGATTCGTGATATTCTCATTAGATCCTATAGTCTAAAGTTATAACAAAATTATTCAATAGTTGTCTCATATAACTTGCTTTAGATGAATTTGTCAAAAATTTTCATTATAAGATTTGTTATTAGCTCTTCCTATCTCTGCTACGCTATTGTAGTGATGGGTACTAATAGAACAGATTTTACCTAGAAGGGTATAACGACTATCAAAGTTTTAATCCATTTTGCCTCCTTAGCAACTATTATCAAAACAACCAAATCATATTTTATAGTGGAATGAGTTATACAAGTTCTTTTTTTTTTATTTTCATGAAATCGTTCTACCCACCATGATGAAGATAAAGCCACTACTAGATTTGGAATCACTTGCCCCTGAATTCTAGTATGCATCACTATAACCTTAAACTAAGTTGAAAATCTTTGGTAATGAATACTAAGATCCTATGTTCTTTTTAGATACCTTAAGACCCTACAATTTGCATTCTAATTTATGTAACTTAGTACTACTAAAATATTGACATAATTTGCTTATTACAAATGCGATTTCTGGCCTAGTGCAATTTAAGCCATAGGATAGATGGCTAATGACACTAGCATATTTAGTCCAAGATATTTGATCATTAGTATTCCTTTCTAGTTTTATGTCATGGTCAAAAGGTGTCACACCCCGAAATCTAAGCACTTGAGTAGGGCTACTTAAGACCCAAATCTCAAGCTCGTGAAGTAATTAAATTAATATTCATTCTAACCCACATAATTCATTCAATTTCAATTGACATTCATTCAAAGCTGAAGTAAAGGGAAAATACTATTGAAATAAATCCTATTAACATACTATCCTCAATTCAAGTCTCTAGTCTTAAATAATCTCGCTATTACATTGAAATTTCAAATTCAAACTAAACCTAATGAATAGAAGGAAAATTGATAGTAGAGGTGCAACTACTCATAATATTCCAACTCGACGCCTGTAAAAATTATTAATTGGGGTGAGTAAAACAACTCAGTGGGATCATACTCTTCCAACTTTTGAAATTTTTTAATTTATACAGTTATCAAAATAAAGTTAAAATAAAGCATAATGAAGTAATATCATAAATGGTAATGCAAGAGATACACCAGATGCAATGTTTCCCATAAGTCATGAACTTTATCACTTATCAATCCATACTTATATGAAAGTCTAGAGCAGTGCACCTATACACGAAATTTTAGGATGATTCCAAGGTAAAGTACCCATGCTTCGTTTTAGGGAATCCATGTCATTTTAAGACAATCCATTTCCATAGTAGAGCACCAAGCATGTCATTTTAAGACAATCCATTGGCAGAGTACCGTGTTCCTTTTTGGTCTAAAGGTAGAGTGCCCGTGATTATATTTTAGTGAACTTAGGAGAAAGTACCAAGCACATCATTTTAGGAAACCCAAGGCAGTGCATAAGGGATCTCAATTTCAATTATTATTCAATGAATGTATGCATGTAATATGAATGAAATCTCACAATCAACATCCCAATCCAGATATAAAACAATAAATTCATCATATCAATATAAATACACAATTCTATATTGAATATGATCCTTAAATCATAGTGATTTTTTGAAACTTAAGGTATATTCATGTTTTGATCTTAATAAATTTGTCAACCCTATTATCTTAGGTATAAGTTTAGATTTCGGTTAATCTTAACGATAATCGGATTAAAAGTGTATGAAATATAATTGTATAATTTGCAGTTAACAAAACTAGAAGAATCACCCACCTGGTTTAGTGTGAAATCCTCTAGAATACGGTTGGAACATACTCATACTCAAACTAGACTTGACTCAACCTGAATTTGGTTTGACTTGGCTCGACTCAGTGTGACTCGATGTGACTTGGTTGGAATTCGACACGACTTGGTGTGAATTCAGCGATCAATCACTTCGGCTGGTTATTTAGCTCTCACTATAAGGATTCCAAGTCTACTTGACATAGACTCAACTTAAATTCAATCCTAAGTCAGTGAGTCATTGAATTAAAGTAGAAAATATTACAAATTTAGGTTTTTTAATGAAAAAATTATGTGAGATGGTTTACGTACTTTAGTATTGTTAACATGGCCTGACTTAGCCTAGAACTCAAACTAAGTCTAGTGGATTTAGTGAATCTACTTAGTTCGACTCTACTCACCGCAACTCGGATCTCCCTTGCTCCT
Source organism: Liriodendron chinense (assembly GCA_003013855.2). Lineage (NCBI taxonomy): Eukaryota > Viridiplantae > Streptophyta > Magnoliopsida > Magnoliales > Magnoliaceae > Liriodendron > Liriodendron chinense. The sequence continues at coordinate 18,391 of PVNU02003921.1, read as the reverse complement.
TCACTTTTTCTCCTTTCTTCTTCTCAATCCATGGCTAGTAGAAGGCATTGGACAAAGACCTAAACCACTTGATTCAACCCAAAAACCCGACGAGTCGACTTGGCTCTCTCCCTCTCTCTCTTTATTTGCTCATGGGTTTATATATGCCTTTCTCATGTTCGAAGAGGGGGTTTTATAACCTTCTCCCTATTGCTTTCATAGAGTTTACACACGAAACATTCTAATTAGGTAGTTACTGTTCCCATTCTTATCACTTTTGAATTTGTTCTGCCATATCATTGTTGGATGGTGGTGAAGGATCTTGACTGAGCACGTGAATACTCGAATAAAGTCAGGATGACCCATAGAAGATGACATAATATCGCCTTAAAATTGTTACATTTAGGGTAAAAATAAAGGAAAAAAACTCACTTAAAAATAGGCTTAAGGCAATATTCCTTACTGATAATTAAACCAGTTTGTAAGAGGGTTACAACAAATTTGCCTTTAGGATACAATAAAGACTTCTCCAAAATCGAAGAAATGTGGGTTTTGGCTCGTAAAATTGAAAAACTGCACCCAAACACACACAGTGTACATCCCTAACTTCCATTTAGTTATAATTTACCCCCTAAAATCTGTTTGTGATTTACTGCTTGAAAAAATTGTTTGTAGTTTACTACTTGAAAATTGAAACTTTTCAAAAAACACTCAAAACGAAAATGAAGATGAATGAAAGGAAATTGTTGAAATTGTTGTTGTGATTCGGATTGACCCAAAGATGAGTTTATATAAACCCTGAGGGGACACTAAAAAGTATTTTTCATGAAAAGGCACATGCCCTTTCATATATACATGACTTTTCAAGGTATTGTCTCTTCATTAATTGCTTCCACCATCAATGGCATCCCTTCGCCTTTAATTTGAAATTAAAGAATGCTCCATTCATCAAGAGGCATTACAGTTCACAAATGAATGGTTACTAACTATCACAATAAGTGGCAACCATTCTCTTCATCTTCTTTATTAATTAAAAAAAAAATTCCATCAATTTATTTTTTCTTTTTATTTTGAAAAAACCCAACAATTTCTTCAAAGGAAAAAAAAAAAAAAAAAAAAAAAAAAAAAAAAAAAAAAGAAAAAAACTTATTGGAAAGACAAATCGATCCCCTTCGCTGATTGCCTGATTTTGCTCAATCAGTGGCATGATAGATGGTCGATATATATATATATATATATATATATATATATATATATATATATATATATATATATATATAGACTTGATTGATCTATTTTAGTGCTTGGGGTCAAAAGGCATTTTGTTGGATTTGAGCTATGGCTCAGGCACGCTTCGCACATACAAATCAAACGAAATACTAAATTTGTGTCAAACACATTCATCATGCTACACCATAAGAATAAGTGGACAACTATGGCCTGAACCAATGCACAAGTGTGGCCCACCTACTGAATGGGTTGTTTCAGTTTTTGTACGTTCTAGATGTTCTTTGTGGCATGACCCACCATTTTCACATATAGGATTTCCATGCAGTCAATAAAAACCATCCAAAGCGTCTATGTGATGGGCCTTACCTTGGATTACATGATTCCAAGAAAACCAACTCAGTTGGATTTCTTTTTTCTTCGAAATATTTTTGCTTGAAGATAAGGATCTACAAACTCGTACATTTGAAGACAATCAATGGAAGCATTCGGATTTTGCAATCTTAAAGATTTCCGGGGCATCTCCCACGTGCATGACACTAGATCAACGGTTTTGATCACCGAGCCTTCCCCCAACGTGTATAGAATCGTACACGTGCTGCTGAGCAAAGGAACTACAGGCATCCACGAGAACATATAGATTTGGGGCATGTTTCAATGATCCAAACCGTGCATATATATATACGAAGGGCCGCACCGTTGATGGGACAGCAAAAAGAAACTCCCCATTGGAATATGTAAACTTGATGATCTAATTGTAATTCGGGGAATGATATCAAGCCCTTGATCATTAATTACCATATGTTGGAGATTATGCGACCCTCTATGATGTGTGAGTTCCATCAACCTACCATATGGAATGTAGGGTTGACCTTGTTGTTTATATGCCATCCAACCCGGTCATCAGGTGAATCCCACTAAGTTGAAGGGATAAACCGGATATCCATTCCGAAATTTAGAGGGGTCAAAAAAGTGAATATATATACATGTTTTAGGGATGTCCTACCTACCTTAGCTTTTGTTGTGGATGATCTTGGGATATATGATGCACGTACGCAAGGAGGTACACTAGAGTCACGGTTTCAATTCCACATTCACATCACGGGTGGGCCCCATGCATTTTGAAACGTATGATAATTTCCAACATCATTCCTACTTTTTTATTTTATTTTATTTTTTTCCACCTTTGTCATAGCCATTGATTAGTTGTGGTCTTCATGGGCTTATTATAACTTCTTTTTTTTTACACGCGTATGGGCAGTGGGAGCTCTTAGAGCCATTTTACACCGTTTCGGTGTTTCTGATTCTTATGAATGGAACATAAGCGGAGAGCCATGCAGCGGGGACGCCATTTTTAAGTCATCAACTACCAGCGACCCATGGATCCAATGTAATTGCTCATCCAAGGGTGGATCCACCTGCCACATAACCAAAATGTACGTATACACTCAGATATGCCAACTTGGTTCGAAATTATTATTTATCAAGTGGACCAATATCTGGTGGGCCTTGGATGTTTAGGATTTCTTGATCGTCTTGATCTATGTCTAGTAGCTCATCCATATAAGGAACTACCAGATGAATGGCTTAGATCATTTTGGGTAAATACCACGTGTTCGTAAAGGTGCAGTGGACTACCTATTCGATGACCCTACTTATATTTTATTCTTTTTTCTTTTCAGCGTTCCACCAGCGAACCTGAAGGTGAAAGGGGCATTTCGGGAAGAGTTCCAAAACCTGTCTTTCCTCACATATCTGTACGCATTTTGTGTGTTTTTTCGTTGTCGTTGTTGTTGTTGCCGTACCGGGACGCGGATTCCCTGCCGAAGCCTTTCCCATGATGTTTTTTAGAAATCCACCCCGTCCATCCGATTTGTGAGATCATTTTAGGATGTTATACCAAAAATTAACAGGATCCAGGATTCAAGTGGGCCCAAACGTGAGGATTAAGCATCCACAGTTGAAATATTCGTGGGGACAAAGAAATTTTGAATCAGGTTAATATTTTTATTTTCAGTTCATCACAGTACAAATGACGTTATGAACGGTATGGATGGCATATAAACATCACGGTGGAATCCAGAGAAGTTTCAACAGTAGGAATTTCCCTACCCACCTTTTCCTTTTGTGCGGCCCACTTAAGTCTTGGATCCGGTTCAATTTTTCTCTCATGTTCTAAAATGAGCTCACAAAACGGATGGACGAAGTGGATTTCTCATAAACATCACGGTGGACCCGATAACTAACAAGCTTTGATGTTCTGGCAGAGCATTATAGTTGATACTCCGGGACTAAGATTTTGTAAACCCATAGCATAAGTAACTAAGATCAACCGTCCAAATCTCGGGACCCTCGTTAAATGGATTGAATCAAAACCTATATTTATTTAAATTCTTGAGTGGCCGATCGGCGGATACTTGATGTAGAGCTGAAAAGAAAGCTATTCAATGGTCTGAATTCCAAGGATAAATATCCATTAATAAAAGGTTATGCTCATTCAATCAATCGTACTTTGGAGGAGTAATTATCTAGAGTTGGTCCCATGTTTTTGGACGGTTTACTTTGAGTTAATGAATGCCATGTGTACACATTTTAGGTGCCTGAGTATCAATGGTCACACTGTAGCAGGGTAAAGTATTGGGACGGACTACTGTGCCGTCTGGTCTCGAGTCGAGACGCGACTCACCCAAGTCGGGAGTGAATTGTCCCGACTCATCCTAGTCTGGGTGACTCATGGTGTCGAACCGGATGGGTGGGACCAAGTCCAAAACAACTCAGACGAGTGGCATAACTAATCTGATTCATTTTTATCCATAGGCCAGAGCGAGTCAGGTGGGGACTCGGCACGTTTAAAAAGATTGGGCATGGTCAATAATTTGGCCGGCTAGGGTCAAGCTCATTGTTCTTAATATCTGGTCGGGTTGGGCCGGGGCCAACACGACTATAGGACTTGAGTTGGCTTTGGCCCGTTCTGAACTGTTCGGGTCACGCCTGACAGTGACAGCCCTAGGTTGGGCTCAAGTCTATTACAAGCAAACCCAAGGCTAAGATTATTAACCATAGCCCTCCAAAGTTCACTCAATCCGATGGATGTGCTCATGGTGTGGGCCACACATGTAAAAGATATATTACTGCATGGCAAGGGAAGTTAGCCAATAGCAAGCATTGACATGTGTGGCCTATCAATTTAGAGTTAAAGCTCTGTTACTTAGGTAATCTGCAAAGTAAGCTCCCACCTGATGAACGGCTATGGTCTTCTACACGTGTCACACGTCACCAAGTGTTTTCTATATATTGCAGGAATTTGGCACAAAATGGAATACAGGGTTCCCTGCCATCATTTATCGGCAATTTACCCAAATCTCTGAAATGTTCGTGGGTCAGCTGATTTTTGGATGGTCTGGAGACATCCGATTTTTCCCTTGGAATTTGGAACACTCATTAATTTACTTCTAACCGTTCATCTGATAAGCATCATTTGGATGGTTAGGATTAATCTTACATATATGCTCCATCCACAGTTTCTGGACGGTTTGGATGGTTGCACATGAATGCCACATACATGTGGACGAGTCAACACCACTTTTCAGAATGATGATGGCGGTTAACTGTTACATTAGTTTGTCTCCGGTGCAACCGGTTGTATCTTATAAAGCTTTGCACCTTCATATATATGGTGATATAAATCCACTGGTTGATTTGTTGGCCATGGCATGGAATTTACCGTGCCAAAAAGGACTGCACCAGGCAGGATGATCCTAGCCACAGATTTCAAGGACTTTTGATGATAGGAATGGACGCTCATAAATAAAAGTCCACCAATGCCATCGATTGGCGGGTCGGATGCACTCAATGCATCTCGTCTTTTATGTATTAACCATCTGTAGACCGTCCTAATTACACCAGTTTCTTTCTAACCGTCCATTCGTGGCCTCTAGTTGGATGGTTAGGATTATCGGAGCAACATCATTTGGACTGCCACGATTCATATCTCGTGGACATCAAATGAACAATACAAATCTCACCCGTCTACATGCAATCACATGTCCCACAAAAGCATACGTGTAGGATTGGGGCATTTCGTCCGCTGATAAGGTTGTGTAGATCTTCAAGTCTAAAAATCAGGCCTTTTCAACCTTAGGGCAGTCACTCAACAAATGGATGGCTGCCCCAACGATGCAAAGGGCTGATTCAATCACGCAACAAATGAATGGTTGGGTCCTTACTCATTACTCAGCGGTAGACTCTTAAGAGTTTTAACACAGAGGTCATGGGTTGAGCATCCATTGTGGTGTGTGAGTGTGAGTGTGCGTGTGTAAAAAAGGAAAAGAAAAGAAAAAAAAGGATGGCTAGAAAAAAATTGCTTTAGCTATAAGTTTGTTTCGGACACCGCGGCCCGCGCTTGGAGTTATCCTTTTAAGCCGGAAGGTCTAATCAGTGACGCCTACCTCATGGGAAGCTCATATCTGAGTACCTGTGCCATATTCAAAGCTGCGCTTACGTAGAGATGGACAAGGCTTTAAAGATGTGTGGATGATCAAAACCATGCATGGTTGGGCACATGTCCGCTCTGGATGAGGATGGTCGACTTTTCACAACTTTCAGGGTTGGAAAAATATTCTCAAAAAAAGAACTTTGATTAATCAGGCTGAAGCACATATAATATACATTGTTCTTAAAGTATAATTTGGCCCCTCCTCTTATATCAGAGATTGTTGATGGGTTATTGACGAATTGCTTCCAAGATATGGCAAGCCTGTTTGGTAATGGGGGGACCAATCACGAATGGATCACAGTTGGAACTCGGCTAACGTAATTAGTCTATGACAGACTCGGTTGTTGACTCTGAACTTAGTGAGTTCGAGTCTATTACTAACCTGTAAAAATGAGACTGATTTTTGTTTTTTCTAGCTCAGATTCGAATTGCTTCTATTGCTATGAAATGAACTCAACAGGCCATCGCTTATATAGGCACCAGGGGTTGGGGGTTATGATTGGGCTCATAACTCGTACGGTCAGTTTTTGACCATTGGAAACTAGCCGTTTATGGTTGTTTCCTACTGTTGAAAACTAGTAATTTATGACTGCTTGCTGTCTGTTGTTGGTTACATTGCTCATAACTGTTGCATGTTTGTTGTTTAATACAACAGTTTCTGCATGGTTATGATTGTTGCACGACAATTTCATGCACAACGGTCACATCTTCAACAGTAAAAAAACCCAACCTTATATAAGCTCTCAGTCTCAATCGGTCATTCCTTCCTGCCTTTGCATTGTGACTCGCACGGTCTCGCAACGGTTCGCGTAAGGTCTCAAGGGAGTGACTACTCTGCAACAAATGCGAAGTGCGAAGTGCAAAGTGCGCTAACTAGCGCCACCAACCAGATTTCCTCACTACCCACGCCCTTGCCCTTGCCCATGTAAGTTTTCTATAAAGTGGGCCCAATTGAACAGTGGCCCAGAACCAATACAAATGTCATGAATATGTGTGGACTGACTATAGTTGTGATCTCACAAAGCATAACAAGGAGTGGTGCATCTAAACTTCCCTATTGCAGTGTTATATTAGAACATGGACTCTGATATAACCAAATTCATGTGGAGCAGAGGGGTTGCAGTGTTGTGATGGGTTTCAAACATTGCAACACCCATCTACATATTTCTATAAAAGGAATGCTTGGTCCCCAATCTGAAATAGACAGAAAAATTGAACTCCCATCTCCAAGTTTTTCTCTACGGCAATTCTAGGTGCGGAAGATCTAGATTAGAAAATAGATGGCCCAATCAGGTACGCTAGTTATATAGGTTATTTGATCTCCATACTCGATGCACTGCACGGTCCTCCCAATTCCGCAATTACAGTTTGAGATAAGGTTTTTCTTTTCAAATCCAATTCTCAAATTTAGGGGAAAAGGGAAATCCTAACCTGCGGCTGTCTGATCAAGAAAACATGAACAATCTTCGATTCAACACTCGAAGTAGTTGTCCGGCAGCATTGAAGTCCTCTATTTCTGTGGTCGATGGATATCGGTAGAGCCGACGGACCCTTTCGGACATTCTCATTTTTTTAGTAGCCCTCGAAGATAATGACATAACGTTATCTTTTGCTGTGGCTATTTGAAATTTCCCTACCATCACCTGAGAAGACAGTAGCCGCCATTAATATCGGTGACAGCGAGTGGCAGTCTCCCTCATCCATTTTGATTTTCAAACCTCTAGCAGTGCTACCAAATCGCTGGAATCGTCAATTGCAGTCACCAGAAACAACTTGAAGAGCCCCCCGCCCCCCCCCCCCCCCCCCCCCCCCCCCCCCCCAATGACTCGTCTTGGGAAATGAGGAAAGGGCAGCAGGGACTGCTTTACCATAGTTTTAGATTAGAGTCATTGCGTCAGATGATGCTTTTCGATCAAGCGGCGACCTGATTCCCGATCCTCACATTCACAAGGAGGAAAGGGGCGACGACTAGCTAGAGGGGCTCATTTTTGGGGGGCTAGGGTTTCTAAACCCTCTTTCTGTTAGAAGCCCAGTTAGGACTAGCACACACAAAAAAAAGCCCTCTACAGGGCCTGGATTATTGGGACAATGCCTCACCCTTTTAGTTGTCTTGTTAGGCCTCATTTTCTTAAGGTAGTCTTAGGCTCATAATTGATGGGATCAATTAGTGAGCCCCTTGCACATTTAAGAAACTAAGAATGGGCTTTACACTTAGATCTAAACTATCTATTTTTTTTGTAATATGTAGGTGTGCCATCTAGAGCATTCACTGAGTGAGCAACTTATGATACTTGATACATTATCATATGGACTCTTGTTGTCGGATCCAAACTATCCATCTATATGGACCATGATTGTTGGATCCGACTGTCCATTTCAAGCAATCTATATATATATATATATATATATATATATATATATATATATATATATATATATATATATATATATGTGCTGTCTAGATCGCTCATCTCGTGAATATTTGGCTTGTTATGGAATGCACTTTATTTGTGTAAAGATCATAAGGATAAGTTCTAATTAGGCCCATTACCCATCCTTTAAGAGTAGACATGACTGTTGAAAAGGGATGTGAAACCTAAATGTTTGTTTTACCTTGTGTATTTTCATTTTTCAAAAACTAATGTCAACTGCTCATTGGGCCATATCAAACTGATTTATGTATAATCTGTTGAGGGTATGATTAAAATCGCAATCCTAAGTCTAAATTTGTGGGATTGGATATGCTAGTGTTAGCTACTATAGTAACCTCAATCAGTGAAGATTTTCATGAATCTCGACTTGTTATTGGGATTCATGGAAAGGATTGCATGCGGTTGTATTTACATTCAATGTGGATAATGACGAAAACACGGATGAGCACTGTTTAACGTGAATGTAGATGGTGTGGAGTAGACGGTGCTGGTGGTGTATGAGGCCAAGAGACTCATCTCACCCGCTGATGTCGAGTGTCTTGGATTTACATCATTAACATTATTTAGCTTCATGTATCGGAGAATAATTTGCATGTCATGACTACCACCCGCAGAAGGAGTTATAGTGATGTAGTCGATTTTCGCCCGGATTGATTAGTTGGGCCCATTTTTATCCTAGTAAATTCAATTGTAAGGCCCCAATCAATTGAATGTTTATTCGCCTAATGCTTTATAATACATCGTCTAACGTAAGTTTAATATGTAGTTAATATTCCAAACATTTATAATACAGTGTCCCTTTTGACCAACTCTAATTATACCACATGGAAGGAGTTCATTGAGATTGTCCTGGGGTGCATGAAGTTGGACATTGCCCTAGAAGAGCCAGAACCTTCTAAGCCTTTAAATGACAACAATGAAGAGGTAAAGGCTCAGTATAAAGCTTGGATAAAGTCCAATAAAATGTGCCTTAAAAGCATGAAGCATTCGATTTCAGAGGCCATGGAGGGTGTCATGCCCAATATAGATAAGGCCAAAGAATTTCTAATCGAAATAGGGAAGCACTTCATGAAATCAGATAAGGCTAAATTTACAGGAGTCATTCTTTTTGAAATTTCTGTTTTGGGATGTCTTTTCTACTACACTCACCTTTGACGAGGATGCACAATTGATGTTGACCTTCTTGTCTCGATTTCGAGACGATTCCTCGATTCGAAGGTTTTTTTGTATTTGTTCCAAGGTGAACTAATAGATTTGTGCAACAGTTTCTTCCTATAATCATTCCAACTTAAAGGCGATTTGACTAATATAGCCCCAACTTGGAAAGATTCAGGTAGATCTTTTTTTTTTTTTGTCTTAATTTGGTTTACTACAAACAATTATCGTTAATGAATTTAGGCCAATAGAGGCTTATCATCTATCATCGTGAAATAGAGATACCTGATAATTAGAAATTTCTGAGTTCCTTCTTCTTCAGCCTTGTACTTGTATTCCAACGCATTCCAGATTTCTTTTGTTGAATTAGTTCCTATGTACATGTTGTACAGCCGGTTAGACAAGGTATTCAGGATGTGACCGCGACATAGTAGCTCATCTTCTTTGTCGTTTGATTCTGGCAGCAATTTGTTCTAGTGTGTTGTTATCGGTCGCTTCTGGTAGTGGTTGTATGTTCGGATCCAGAATGTAGAAGATCTTCAGGGTAGTCAGAAAGAACTTTGGTTTGTCTTGCCACCTTGTGTAATCTGTGTCATCGAACCGGTCTAGCTGTATCAGGTCTTGGTTCATTAGCTTGATTGACGCAACACTTTCGGAATCCATGTTCAGGAATCACTTTTTAATATTATTGGAAAATATTCTCGAAAATGTAATTTGGAGATTAGAGATTGCTGATGGGTTACTGGCGAATTGCTTTCAGGATACGAACAGGAAGAGCATATAACTCACCCCCTCTCCTCTTAGAGGGATACAATCAAGTTGAAGAGCATATAATATATGTTATCGTTCAAATGTGATTCATCCCCTTTCCTCTCAGATCAGAGATCGCTGATGGGTTACTGGCGAATTGCTTCCAGGATACGATAAGCCTGTTTGGTCTCACATGCAGTAATCACAAATGGACCACTCTTGGAACTCGACTAATGTAGTGAGTCTCTGGCAGACTCAATGATTGACTCTGAACTTAGTGAGTTTAAGTCTATTACTAACTTATAAAAAGGAGAGTGATTTTTATTTTTTTTCTAGCTCAGATTCGAATTGCTTATATTGTTGTGAAATGAACCCAGCCTTTGCTTATACAGTCACTAGGGGCTAGGGGTTATGACTGGGCCCATAATTCATATGGTCATTTTCTGACTATTGAAAATTAGTCGTTTATGGTTGTTTCTAACTATTGGAAACTAGCCATTTATGACTGTTTTCTGTCTATTACTGGCTGCACGGCCATAATCATTGCATGTTTGCTGTTTACTACAACAATTTCTACATGGTTATGACTGTTGCAGGACCGTTTCATGCACGAAGGTCACATCTTCATCACTCAGAAAACTTAGCCTTATATAAGGCTCTCAGTCACAATCAGTCATTCCTTCCTACCTTCACACCACAACTCGCACCGTCTCATGACGGTTCGCGTGCTCGAAATGCAAAGTGCTCCAATTATCGCCACTATAGCCTCACTGCCTCACTGCCCATGCCCTAGCCCTCGCCCGTGCTTGTGACCGAGTGTGCGCACCCGTGAACTGGAACACCCAACCTGATTATTTCTCTCTCCATTTCTTTCAAGTAAACTTAAAAACACTAACTTCTAAACTAAAGTTTTTCCCCATCTCAATGTGAGACTAAATAAAACACCTCTTTTGTTTTTTATTTTTCAAATCATTTTGGACGGAAAACGAAAATTCTAAATATTTTTCATTTTATTTATTTTTTAAACAAAAAAACTCAACGTTCAGTAGTTCACATGATTAAGTTATAGTATGTGGAATCTTTGCCATATATCAGACAACAATTAGTGATTGGAAATTCATAACCATTCATCCCTACTTGAGACATCGCTGTGGAAACTTCTGGATGAATGGTTGAATCGTTAAGGTAGTGGGGCACATCTTGTCGTGAAGCCACTTCTTTCCTGCAAGATGCCACATAGTGGGAATCCGAACCATTCAAAATTGTAAGCCCCACAGCCAGGACACATTGCATATCAGGTCAGACCTTTCAATAGGTGACTGCACTGTTGGAATGAGTAGATGATGTAGAATGGGCCACAAACCTATTTTTGGTACAACTGGATTGAAAGAAGTCTGAGCAAAAGTAGACGTAGTCTGTTAGATTCAGGGCTATTCCTTTATGGGGCATGACATGACTGGCCCCCAGGATTGTGGCCTGATTGAAGAAATTCATTCCAGATAAGGAGAAATTCCACCTCAAAGTTTGGATTGTAAATCAGTCATAACTTTTGATTCGGGTATTGTCTAACCTATTTATCTTTACCTAGCGGTCCATCTGGGGTCAGCTAAACCAAGTAGTGGGTCACGTCCATTTTAAGAGGTAATGCACCCTCATGGTTAAAAATTGTGATTTTAAGAAAAATTATTATTTTTAGTCAATTTTAATTTTATCATCTCCTTCATTTTAGACTTCTAAATTTATGTCTTTTTTTTTTTTAAGCAAGCGATTGTAATTATGCCTAGAATATATTGGTGAGTTTAATTTAGGGCCTTTTATTTTTTATAAAATTTACTATTTCAGATAATATCTATTTTAGTCAAATTAAGACTTTTATTAGGGTTTGAGTCTTTCATATAAGTAGTGTAATCAAGCATTCTAGATTGATTATTCAATAACACAATTATAAAAAATTTCTTGTGTGTTCAAGAATTTTTGCTTTTTGAATTCAAGGTTTTACCTAGTTAAGGAAGGCGGCTATCTTCTTCTTATTACTTCACGTACATTCCTTTGTCAGTAGATAACTGTTAGACTCAACATCCAGGCGTGGCCATTTTAATGAGCAGACTCGCCTGATTTTTTGAGCTAAATGAACTTCATCATGGGACCTAACATGGTAATGGTAGGTATGTTCTACACAAGTGGCATGTTGGCCGGAATGGTTCCACTACACCTTAAGTAAACTTATTTCCAGCTGCATGTTCAGTTCTCAAATGATAGAAAAATGATGAAGGCTCTTTTAGTGATTCCACGTAGTTCTAGAGATAACTAATTATAAAATTGCAGGTTATAAGCCAAATAACTTCTCTGGTTTTCCCCAACTTGGGCACGGGAAATTAGAAAGTCTCCATTAACTTTAAGCTCTCTTTTCTTTTTTAATTAGTTATTCTTCTTCAAAATTTCCAAATGATGTGTTTGGAATTCTGAATTTGCCGCCTCAATTTGGTAGTGATTAATATGTGGCAGTTTTATTTTGCTTTCCTTTCCCTTTTAAGAAGGTTTCAAGTGCAATCAATTAATTTATAAGTGTCGACCCGATGAATTACTTCTAATATACCATGTTCACACGGCATCCAGCCCTTCCAATAGGTTGGCTAGGCCAAAAATAGCCTTATAAAAAAATCAGCCTCATCCATTCATTAGGGACGCAGATTGTGTCCTCCTCTCCCCCGGACGCATTACCGTACGGGCAGACCTTTGGAGGGGCCCACTGTGATGTATCCGTTTATCCACTCTGTCTATCCGTTTTATAAGATCATTTTAATGTATGACACTAAAAAGTAGGAAGATCCAACGCTCAAGTGGGCCACACCAAATAGTGATAGGAACCTTGTGATGACGACACTAGGGTCCACTCATTATTTGATGTGGCCCACTTGATCGTTGGATATGCCTCATTTTCGGGCCCACTTACAAGCATGATATTATAAAATGGATGGAGTGGATAAACAGATACATCACGGTGGGCCCCTCCACAGGTCTGCCCGGACGGTAATGCGTCCGGGTGGGGGCAGGACGCAATCCGCGTCCATTCATTAGGAGGTCTAAACCATAACAACAATATTTAGCCATTGATAAATAATAAAATATAATTAATTATTTATTTTTAAGGATATAAGCTTAAACAGCACAGTTGGTGGGCTCACACCTAAGCTGAGGAATTTGGTGAGTCCGCAACAACTGTAGGTTCTGATTTTTTTTTTTTTAATTCTATTTAAAAATTCTCCGTCACAAATGCCACATGATGTGTTTGGAGCTTTATTTGAATTTGCCACCCAAGTTGGAAGTGATTGATACGTCTCTCTCTCTCTCTCTCTCACTCTCTCTCACACACACACACACACACACCCACCTAGCACAAAAATAAATCAGTGCGATCCACTCATTAGGTGGGTAATAACAATGTTTAGCTGGATGTGTTTGGAATTTTGAATTTGCCAACCAACTTGGCAGTGACTAATATGTGGCATTTTTATTTTCTTCTTTTTCTTTTAAAAGGTTTGAAGTCCAATCAATTTGACCGTAAGTTACAGACCACCCAGGGATATAAGCTATGAGATTCAATCCTTTCAATAGGTTGGCTCTACCATGAGGACAACCATGCACTAAAATAATTCCCATTCCACTCATTAGGTGGGTCAGACCCGGAAACAATTTTAACCATTGATAAATAACAAAATATAATCAATTATTTATTTTCAGGGATATAAGCTACAATAACTTCAATGGTAAGCTCCCACTTGAGATGGGGAATTTATCAAGTTTGCAACACCTATAAGTTTTTTTTTTTTTAATTAATTATTCTTCTTTAGAAATACCATGGATATTTCTAATATCCCAGCCAACTCTGCAGTGATTAGTATGCACCATTTTTAAATTGTTCTTTTCCTTTTTGAGAAGTTTTAGTGCAACCAGTTAGGCCATAAGTTACTGTCCACCCAGTGAATTGTTTCCATCTTATCATGTCCATATGACATCCAACATTTTCAAGAGGTTTGTTCCACCATGAGGATAGCCTTGTATGAGAATCATTCCCATCTACTCATTGCGTGCGCCAGTCCATAACAACAATTTTTAGACACTGATAAATAACAAAATATAGTTAATTATTTATTTTGGGAGTATAAGCCAAAATGGCTTCAGGGGTTTGCTCCCACCTCAGCTGGGGAATTTGTCAAGTCTGCTAGGACTGTAAGTTCTAGCCCTTTTTTTTTTTTTTTTAATTTATTCTATGTAATTATTCTACTTCATAAATGCCATATGATATGTTTGGAATTGCGAATTTGCTACCCAACTTGATAGTGATTATTATGCAGAACTTTTATTTTCTTCTTTTCCTTTTAAGAAGGTTTCCAGTTCAACCAGTTCGATTATTAGTTATTGTCCACCCAATAACTTATTTCCAACCTATCATGTTCATAGCACATCCAACCCTTTGAATAGGTTGGTTCCTTGCACCAAAATCAGTCCCATCCACTCATTAGGTGGGCTAGACCATAACAACAATTTTTAGCCATTCATAAATAGAAAAATGTAATTAATTAATTAATTATTTTCAGGGATATAAGCGATAACATTTACTTTGGTTTTCTCCCACTTGAGCAAGGGGGAAATTGGCAAGTCTGCAACCCTATAAGTTTTTATTTTTATTTTTTTCATTTCTAAATTCTATTTAATTATTCTTCTTCAAAATTGCCATATTAAGTGTTTGTAATTTCCAATTTGCCACCCAATTTGTAATGGATAATATGCATAAGGTTTTATTTTATTTTTTCAATTTCTTTTTGAGACGATTTCAGCTACCACTATATGAATAAGGTGCTCTCTGGTTTTTGTAAAAATAAAAAATAAAATGAATAATATTTATTTTTATTTGGTTTTGTGTAAGCAAGTGGTATGCATATCATAGTGTACAGACTAAACTTCTGCTATTTCCTATTTTAACTAGAATTCTTTGATTGTGTTTCTAGGGTTTCTTAGGGTTATTTTATTCTATTCAAGGTTGTTTAAAATCTTTTTAATTGATTATTGAATATTATTCCTCTTTTATTAGAAAAACTTCAGTTTTCTCTTGTTCTTCGTGGATTTGAAGAAAATGTCTCATGGATTCAAGATATCCCCTCGTGGAATTCGAGAAAGATCGGTTGAGGAGTCCCGATAGCTCCATGGATTCAAAGTAGTTATCCCGTGGGATAGACGGTGCTCGATCTCACCACGTTTCACCCCGCATTAATTAGTATCAGAGCGAGGAAGACCCTCAGATCGGTATCTATTCGTGAAGGCTATGACAAAATCTTTTGGACAATGATCCAGGGATCCATCTTCTTAAAGTTACGACTTTCGAGGAGACGTTTGAGACACTCCAGCATAAGAATCATCAAGCTATGTAAGGGCTACAGGCTAGATTCTACCGTAAAGTAGAATATAATAAAAGCATGATTATTTATGATAGAGATTTGGTAGATCAAACGAATCGAGTCTACACAGAGGTTGATATTCCTCACTTCAATGGCCTGGGTCACGTCGAGGATTGGCTATATGAAGTTGAACGCCATACTCAAGGAGAAGAATGTTCAATATGTAGCCTTAAAGTTGAAGGGGTGCCCTTCGGCTTAGTGGGAGCAACTCCAAAATCAGCGAATGCGAGAAATGAAAGCACCAATGCGTTCATGACCGCGGATGAAACAACAACTACAATCATGATTTAAATACACCAATGATTTTCGAGTAATATCCCAACAATTCCACACTCCATGGTAAGAATCATGTTATTTTGAGCTGGAGTTGCGACCGGATGTTGGGTTCCATGGTGGCATGCGAATGCCCCCTATAGACACGAAAAACCTATCCAAAACTTTTAAAGTGGGGGAACAGTTTCCCGTAACCATACAGGCTTTCGTCAAGGAATCGAAAGGCGATATATCGGATCTAGGAAGATTTAATGCAAGTTCAGAGGAGGTCTCTGAAATTCAAGCTACCATTGTCCTTGAGATTACTTAAAATCCTGAGAAGGAATGTGAGATCAATATCTTGGATGTGAAGGACAATGAGGAGGTGTCTATGAACATCCCCGAAGTTGTTGATCCAGTCTTGCAGTGATCCAAAGAGCAGATTCAATGCATTATTAGCCCGAGTATTGTTGAAGAGATCCAAATTCCAAGGATTGATAAAGCTATAGATGGAGCATCAAATATCAAAATGTTGTAGGACACTATTAACAATGGGTTCAAAGAATTGAAACATGACAAGGAAGATGCTCTCGAGGAAAACGACATGGTTGAAGAGCTCTTTCTCTTGTACGAGGGTGGAGCAGAAGCTGAGAAAGAAAAGAAAACGTTGGCCTTTAAAGTTGAAAGTGAATCGTGTCTCTAACCTGGAGCAAAACTCGATGACGAGTTTTCTTCAAGTGGGAGGTTGATGTAGGGAGAGAACCCTCGGATTGAGGACAAGGAATGACGACATTCTCGAAGGAAAAGGGCTGAAAAAAATTCAAGAAAAAGTTGCAAAAGACTGGATTTCTGACAGTTCCCAACGGATTCGGGCCGTCATAATCAGATTTCTCGATGGTTTTCCTAACGCTTTTGAGCTGTCGGCAACGCCGGGCAACCAACTGCACGTCACTGGGTGCCCAAACTTCAGGATTCCCAATGGTTCCCCGACGCTTTTGAGCCGTCGACAATGTTGGGCGCCCCAACCACGTTTCATTAGGTGCCCGAAATTCACAAAATTTTCCAGATTACTCGTTGGACTGTTTTTTAGTTCAGCGGGCACCTGACCATGTGCGAGCAGATGCGCGGATTTGCGCCGATTTTACAGATTTGTTTTCTATTTTAACTAGAACTCTTTAATTACATTTCTAGGGTTTTTAGGGTTATTTTCTTCTATTTAAGGTTGTTTAAAATCGTTTTTAATTGATTGTTGAATATTATTCCCCATTTATTAGAAAAACTTCAATTTTCTCTTATTCTTCAGGGATTCGAAGAGAAGGTCTCGTGGATTCGAGGAAGATCGATTGAGGAGTCTCAATAGCTTCGTAGATTAGAATAGTTATCCTGATGAGAGAGATGATGCTCGATCTCACCACGTTCCGCCCCCATTAGATTAGGCATGGTCTTAGCCTCACCCAAGATGGTGCAACCCTTATGTACCATGGGACCCACCTTGTATGTATTCTATATCTACAATTCCCATTTGTTTTACCATATGATCATTTTAGAGCATGAGCCCAAAAATAAAGAAGATCCAAATCTCAAGTGGACCATACTACAGGAAATAGTGATGATTGAATGCCCTACCATTAAGACCTTTCTAGGGCCCACGGTACTGTTTTAGTAATATTTATTTTTCATCTAACCTGTTGATAACGTCACATAAACCTGAATGAAGGGAAACAAACAATATCATCTTGATCCAACCTATGTGGCCCATTATTGGTCAATCACCACCGTTTCCTATGGTAGGGTCCACCTGAGAATTGCATCTGCTTTGATTTAGGCTTTGAGCATAAAATGATCTCGCAAGATGAATGGACTTATGGATATAGAATGCATACATCAAGGTGATCCCCACGGTCAGGTCCGCATGGTCTGGGTGGGCCCAGCCCATACCTTATCTGCTCCCCTTCATCGAAGCGGATTGGCTGGTGTACGCTACACCAGCCAATTTACTGGTGTGAATAAGTGTCTCCTGCAGACAACTGCGTCAGTGGTTGAGCTCGGTGAACGCACCAACGGTTCAAAGAAAATCAGATTATGTGGCCCCACGATGATATATTTAACATATCTACACCGTCCATCCAGTTTACGAGATCATTTTTGGGTATTATCCAAAAAATGAGATATATCTAAATCTCAATTGGACCACACCACAAAAGCCAATGGGGACAATGATTCTCACCATTAAAACATTCCTAGGGCCCACCATGATATTTATTTTCCATCCAAACTGTTCATAAGGTCACACGGACCTGGATGAAGGGTAAAAACAAATATCGTATTGATCCAAAACTTCTGTGACCACCAAGAAGGTTTCAATGGTAGACGTTCAATCTCCCACTGCATTCTGCAGTGTGTTCCACTTGATCATTGGATCTGTCTTATTTTTGGGTTAATCCCTTATAACTATGTCACAAAATGGAAGGACGGTTTGGATATACCAAGAACCTCATGGTGGGGCCCACAGAAATTGGTGACGTCAATACAGCAGAGAGCTTGCTGGTGTGCGGTGCACCAGCTAATCCACTTCCCCCTTCATCACAGGACCTGACATTAGCAGGGAAAGGTCTGGCTGCGCCACAAATTAGCATGCTTCCATC
>PVNU02003920.1:0-15045 GCA_003013855.2 Liriodendron chinense | reverse complement strand
GGTCTTTGTGCAAACAGGGTTCGACCGAGTCGTATCTCAGTGTCATGACGCGTCTCTATGGACGATATGACTTCAGAAATACACTCCACGGCTTCCATTATTGCAACCAGGGCCAGTGACCGTCTCTGCTAGGACGGTGACTTGCAGGAAGACACTCCATGGGGTCTTTGTGCAAACAGGGTTTCGACCGAGTCGTATATCTCAGTGTCATGACGCGTCTCTGTGGACGATATGACTTTCAGAAATACACTCCACGGCGTCCACTTACTGCAACCAGGCCAGTGACCGTCTCTGCTAGGACGGGTGACTTGCTGGAAGGCACTCCATGGGGTCTTTGTGCAAACAGGGTTTCGACCGAGTCGTTTATCTTAGTGTTATGATGCGTCTCTATGGACGATATGACTTTCAGAAATACACTTCACAGCGTTCCACTTACTTGCAACCAGGGCCAGTGACCGTCTCTGCTAGGACGGGTGACTTCCTGGAGAGCACTCCGTGGGGTCTTATGCAAACTGGATTTCAACCGAGTCGTATATCTCAGTGTCATGACACGTTTTCTGTGGACGATATGACTTTCAAAAATACACTCCATGGCGTCCACTTACTGCAACCAGGGCCAGTGACCGTGTCTGATTGGACGGGTGACTTGCTGGAAGGCACTCCATGGGTCTTTGTGCAAACAGGGTTTCGACTGAGTCGTATATCTCAGTGTCATGACGCGTCTCTATGGATTGATATGACTTTCAGAAATACACTCCACGGCGTCCACTTACTGCAACCAGGCTAGTGACCGTCTCTGCTAGGACGGGGTGACTTACTGGAAGGCACTCCATGGGGTCTTTCGTGCAAACAGGGTTTCGAGCGAGTCGTATATCTCAGTGTCAAGACGCGTCTCTTATGGACGATATGACTTGCAGAAATACACTCCACGGTGTCCACTTACTGGCAACCAGGGCCAGTGACCGTCTCTACTAGGACGGGTGACTTGCTGGAAGGCACTCCATGGGGTCTTTGTGCAAACAGGGTTTCGACCGAGTCGTATATCTCAGTGTCAAGACGCGTCTCTATGGACGATATGACTTGCAGAAATACACTCCACGGTGTCCACTTACTGCAACCAGGGCCAGTGACCGTCTCTACTAGGACGGGTGACTTGCTGGAAGGCACTCCATGGGGTCTTTGTGCAAACTGGGTTTCGACGGAGTCGTATATCTCAGTGTCATGACGCGTCTCTGTAGACGATACGACTTTCAGAAATACACTCCACAGCGTCCACTTACTGCAACCAGGGCCAGTGACCGTGCTCTGCTAGGACGGGTGACTTGCTGGAGGCACTCCATGGGGTCTTTGTGCAAGCAGGGTTTCGACCGAGTCGTATATCTCAGTGTCATGATGCGTCTTATGGACGATATGACTTTCAGAAATACACTTCACAGCGTCCACTTACTGCAACCAGGGCCAGTGACGTTCTCTGCTAGGACGGGTGACTTCCTGGAGAGCACTCCATGGGGTCTTTGTGCAAACAGGGTTTCGACTGAGTCGTATATCTCAGTGTCATGACGCGTCTCTGTAGACGATATGACTTTCAGAAATACACTCCACGGCGTCCACTTACTGCAACCAGGGCCAGTGACCGTCTCTGCTAGGACGGGTGACTTGCTGGAAGGCACTCCATGGGGTCTTTGTGAAAACAGGGTTTCGACTGAGTCGTATATCTCAGTGTCATGACGCGTCTCTATGGACGATATGACTTTCAGAAATACACTCCACAGCGTCACTTACTGCAACCAGGGCCAGTGACCGTCTCGCTAGGACGGGTGACTTGCTGGAAGGCACACCATGGGGTCTTTGTGCAAACAGGGTTTCGATCGAGTCGTATGTCTCAGTGTCATGACGCGTCTCTGTAGACGATATGACTTTCAGAAATACACTCCACGGCGTCCACTTACTGCAACCAGGGCCAGTGACCGTCTCTACTAGGACGGGTGACTTGCTGAAAGGCACTCCATGGGGTCTTTGTGCAAATAGGGTTTCGACCGAGTCGTATATCTCAGTGTCATGACTCGTCTCTATGGACGATATGACTTGCAGAAATACACTCCACGGCGTCCACTTACTGCAACCAGGGCCAGTGACCGTCTCTACTAGGACGGGTGACTTGCTGGAAGGCACTCCATGGGGTCTTTGTGCAAACAGGGTTTCGACCGAGTCGTATATCTCAGTGTCATGACGCGTCTCTATGGACGATATGACTTTCAGAAATACACTCCACGGCGTCCACTTATTGCAACCAGGGCCAGTGACCGTCTCTGCTAGGACGGGTGACTTGCTGGAAGACACTCCATGGGGTCTTTGTGCAAACAGGGTTTCGACCGAGTCGTATATCTCAGTGTCATGACGCGTCTCTGTGGACGATATGACTTTCAGAAATACACTCCACGGCGTCCACTTACTGCAACCAGGGCCAGTGACCGTCTCTGCTAGGACGGGTGACTTGCTGGAAGGCACTCCATGGGGTCTTGTGCAAACAGGGTTTCGACCGAGTCGTATATCTCAGTGTTATGATGCGTCTCTATGGACGATATGACTTTCAGAAATACACTTCACAGCGTCCACTTACTGCAACCAGGGCCAGTGACCGTCTCTGCTAGGACGGGTGACTTCCTGGAGAGCACTCCGTGGGGTCTTTATGCAAACTGGATTTCAACCGAGTCGTATATCTCAGTGTCATGACACGTTTCTGTGGACGATATGACTTTCAAAAATACACTCCATGGCGTCCACTTACTGCAACCAGGGCCAGTGACCGTGTCTGATTGGACGGGTGACTTGCTGGAAGGCACTCCATGGGGTCTTTGTGCAAACAGGGTTTCGACTGAGTCGTATATCTCAGTGTCATGACGCGTCTCTATGGATGATATGACTTTCAGAAATACACTCCACGGCGTCCACTTACTGCAACCAGGGCTAGTGACCGTCTCTGCTAGGACGGGTGACTTACTGGAAGGCACTCCATGGGGTCTTCGTGCAAACAGGGTTTCGAGCGAGTCGTATATCTCAGTGTCAAGACGCGTCTCTATGGACGATATGACTTGCAGAAATACACTCCACGGTGTCCACTTACTGCAACCAGGGCCAGTGACCGTCTCTACTAGGACGGGTGACTTGCTGGAAGGCACTCCATGGGGTCTTTGTGCAAACAGGGTTTCGACCGAGTCGTATATCTCAGTGTCAAGACGCGTCTCTATGGACGATATGACTTGCAGAAATACACTCCACGGTGTCCACTTACTGCAACCAGGGCCAGTGACCGTCTCTACTAGGACGGGTGACTTGCTGGAAGGCACTCCATGGGGTCTTTGTGCAAACTGGGTTTCGACGGAGTCGTATATCTCAGTGTCATGACGCGTCTCTGTAGACGATACGACTTTCAGAAATACACTCCACAGCGTCCACTTACTGCAACCAGGGCCAGTGACCGTCTCTGCTAGGACGGGTGACTTGCTGGAAGGCACACCATGGGGTCTTTGTGCAAACAGGGTTTCGATGGAGTCGTATATCTCAGTGTCATGACGCGTCTCTATAGACGATATGACTTTCAGAAATACACTACACTGTGTCCACTTACTGCAAACATGGCCAGTGACCGTCTCTACTAGGACGGGTGACTTGCTGAAAGGCACTCCATGGGGTCTTTGTGCAAATAGGGTTTCGACCGAGTCGTATATCTTAGTGTCATGACGCGTCTCTATGGACGATATGACTTGCAGAAATACACTCCACGGCGTCCACTTACTGCAACCAGGGCCAGTGACCGTCTCTACTAGGACGGGTGACTTGCTGGAAGGCACTCCATGGGGTCTTTGTGCAAACTGGGTTTCGACGGAGTCGTATATCTCAGTGTCATGACGCGTCTCTGTAGACGATACGACTTTCAGAAATACACTCCACAGCGTCCACTTACTGCAACCAGGGCCAGTGACCGTCTCTGCTAGGACGGGTGACTTGCTGGAAGGCCTTCCGTGGGGTCTTTGTGCAAAGAGGGTTTCGACCGAGTCGTATATCTCAGTGTCATGACGCGTCTCTATAGACGATATGACTTTCATAAATACACTCCACGGCGTCCACTTACTGCAACCAGGGCCAGTGACCGTCTCTGCTCAGACGGGTGACTTGCTGGAAGGCACTCCATGGGGTCTTTGTGCAAACAGGGTTTCGACCAATTCGTATATCTCAGTGTCATGACACGTCTCTGTGGACGATATGACTTTCAGAAATACACTGCACGTCGTCCACTTACTGCAACCAGGGCCAGTGACCGTCTCTGCTAGGACGGGTGACTTGCTGGAAGGCACACCATGGGGTCTTTGTGCAAACAGGGTTTCGATGGAGTCGTATATCTCAGTGTCATGACGCGTCTCTGTAGACGATATGACTTTCAGAAATACACTCCACGGCGTCCACATAGTGCAACCAGGGCCAGTGACCGTCTCTACTAGGACGGGTGACTTGCTGGAAGGCACTCCATGGGATCTTTGTGCAAACAGGGTTTCGACCAAGTCGTATATCTCAGTGTCATGACGCGTCTCTATGGACGATATGACTTTCAGAAATACACTCCACGGCGTCCACTTATTGCAACCAGGGCCAGCGACCGTCTCTACTAGGACGGGTGACTTGCTGGAAGGCACTCCATGGGGTCTTTGTGCAAACAGGGTTTCGACCGAGTCGTATATCTCAGTGTTATGATGCGTCTCTATGGACGATATGACTTTCAGAAATACACTTCACAGCGTCCACTTACTGCAACCAGGGCCAGTGACCGTCTCTGCTAGGACGGGTGACTTCCTGGAGAGCACTCCGTGGGGTCTTTATGCAAACTGGATTTCAACCGAGTCGTATATCTCAGTGTCATGACATGTTTCTGTGGACGATATGACTTTCAGAAATACACTCCATGGCGTCCACTTACTGCAACCAGGGCCAGTGACCGTGTCTGATTGGACGGGTGACTTGCTGGAAGGCACTCCATAGGGTCTTTGTGCAAACAGGGTTTCGACCGAGTCGTATATCTCAGGGTCAAGACGCGTCTCTATGGACGATATGACTTGCAGAAATACACTCCACGGTGTCCACTTACTGCAACCAGGGCCAGTGACCGTCTCTACTAGGACGGGTGACTTGCTGGAAGGCACTCCTTGGGGTCTTTGTGCAAACTGGGTTTCGACGGAGTCGTATATCTCAGTGTCATGACGCGTCTCTATAGACGATATGACTTTCAGAAATCCACTCCACGGCATCCACTTACTGCAAGCAGGGCCAGTGACCGTCTCTGCTAGGACGGGTGACTTGCTGGAAGGCACTCCATGGGGTCTTTGTGCAAACAGGGTTTCGACCGAGTCGTATATCTCAGTGTCATGACGCGTCCCTATGGATGATATGACTTTCAGAAATAGACTCCACGGCGTCCACTTACTGCAAGCAGGGCCAGTGACCGTGTCTGCTAGGACGGGTGACTTGCTGGATTGCACTCCATGGGGTCTTTTGTGCAAATAGGGTTTCGACCGAGTCATATATCTCAGTGTCATGACGCGTTTCTGTAGACGATACAACTTTCAGAAATACACTCCACGGCGTCCACTTACTGCAACCAGGGCCAGTGACCGTCTCTGCTAGGACGGGTGACTTGCTGGAAGGCACACCATGGGGTCTTTGTGCAAACAGGGTTTCGATGGAGTCGTATATCTCAGTGTCATGACGCGTCTCTGTAGACGATATGACTTTCAGAAATACACTCCACGGCATCCACTTACTGCAAACATGGCCAGTGACCGTCTCTACTAGGACGGGTGACTTGCTGAAAGGCACTCCATGGGGTCTTTGTGCAAATAGGGTTTCGACCGAGTCGTATATCTCAGTGTCATGACGCGTCTCTATGGACGATATGACTTGCAGAAATACACTCCACGGCGTCCACTTACTGCAACCAGGGCCAGTGACCGTCTCTACTAGGACGGGTGACTTGCTGGAAGGCACTCCATGGGGTCTTTGTGCAAACAGGGTTTCGACCGAGTCGTATATCTCAGTGTCATGACGCGTCTCTATGGACGATATGACTTTCAGAAATACACTCCACGGCGTCCACTTATTGCAACCAGGGCTAGTGACCGTCTCTGCTAGGACGGGTGACTTGCTGGAAGGCACTCCATGGGGTCTTTGTGCAAGCAGGGTTTCGACCGAGTCGTATATCTCAGTGTCATGATGCGTCTCTATGGACGATATGACTTTCAGAAATACACTTCACAGCGTCCACTTACTGCAACCAGGGCCAGTGACCGTCTCTGCTAGGACGGGTGACTTCCTGGAGAGCACTCCATGGGGTCTTTATGCAAACAGGGTTTCAACCGAGTCGTATATCTCAGTGTCATGACGCGTTTCTGTTGACGATATGACTTTCAGAAATACACTCCATGGCGTCCACTTACTGCAACCAGGGCCAGTGACCGTGTCTGATAGGACGGGTGACTTGCTGGAAGGCACTCCATGGGGTCTTTGTGCAAACAGGGTTTCGACTGAGTCGTATATCTCAGTGTCATGACGCGTCTCTGTAGACGATATGACTTTCAGAAATACACTCCACAGCGTCCACTTACTGCAACCAGGGCCAGTGACCGTCTCTGCTAGGACGGGTGACTTGCTGAAAGGCACTCCATGGGGTCTTTGTGCAAATAGGGTTTCGACCGAGTCGTATATCTCAGTGTCATGACGCGTCTCTATGGACGATATGACTTGCAGAAATACACTCCACGGCGTCCACTTACTGCAACCAGGGCCAGTGACCGTCTCTACTAGGACGGGTGACTTGCTGGAAGGCACTCCATGGGGTCTTTGTGCAAACAGGGTTTCGACCGAGTCGTATATCTCAGTGTCATGACGCGTCTCTATGGACGATATGACTTTCAGAAATACACTCCACGGCGTCCACTTACTGCAACCAGGGCCAGTGACCGTCTCTGCTAGGACGGGTGACTTGCTGGAAGGCACTCCATGGGGTCTTTGTGCAAGCAGGGTTTCGACCGAGTCGTATATCTCAGTGTCATGATGCGTCTCTATGGACGATATGACTTTCAGAAATACACTTCACAGCGTCCACTTACTGCAACCAGGGCCAGTGACCGTCTCTGCTAGGACGGGTGACTTCCTGGAGAGCACTCCATGGGGTCTTTATGCAAACAGGGTTTCAACCGAGTCGTATATCTCAGTGTCATGACGCGTTTCTGTGGACGATATGACTTTCAGAAATACACTCCATGGCGTCCACTTACTGCAACCAGGGCCAGTGACCGGTCTGCTAGGACGGGTGACTTGCTGGAAGGCACTCCATGGGGTCTTTGTGCAAACAGGGTTTCGACCGAGTCGTATATCTCAGTGTCAATGACGCGTCTCTATGGACGATATGACTTGCAGAAATACACTCCACGGTGTCCACTTACTGCAACCAGGGCCAGTGACCGTCTCCACTAGGACGGGTGACTTGCTGGAAGGCACTCCTGGGGTCTTTGTGCAAACTGGGTTTCGACGGAGTCGTATATCTCAGTGTCATGACGCGTCTCTATAGACGATATGACTTT
Source organism: Liriodendron chinense (assembly GCA_003013855.2). Classification (NCBI taxonomy): domain Eukaryota; kingdom Viridiplantae; phylum Streptophyta; class Magnoliopsida; order Magnoliales; family Magnoliaceae; genus Liriodendron; species Liriodendron chinense. The sequence continues at coordinate 7,414 of PVNU02003920.1, read as the reverse complement.
CAGAAATACACTCCACGGCATCCACTTACTGCAAGCAGGGCCAGTGACCGTCTCTGCTAGGACGGGTGACTTGCTGGAAGGCACTCCATGGGGTCTTTGTGCAAACAGGGTTTCGACCGAGTCGTATATCTCAGTGTCATGACGCGTCCCTATGGATGATATGACTTTCAGAAATAGACTCCACGGCGTCCACTTACTGCAAGCAGGGCCAGTGACCGTGTCTGCTAGGACGGGTGACTTGCTGGATTGCACTCCATGGGGTCTTTTGTGCAAATAGGGTTTCGACCGAGTCATATATCTCAGTGTCATGACGCGTTTCTGTAGACGATACAACTTTCAGAAATACACTCCACGGCGTCCACTTACTGCAACCAGGGCCAGTGACCGTCTCTACTAGGACGGGTGACTTGCTGGAAGGCACTCCATGGGGTCTTTGTGCAAACAGGGTTTCGACTGAGTCGTATATCTCAGTGTCATGACGCGTCTCTATGGACGATATGACTTTCAGAAATACACTCCACGGCGTCCACTTACTGCAACCAGGGCCAGTGACCGTCTCTGCTAGGACGGGTGACTTGCTGGAAGGCACTCCATGGGGTCTTTGTGCAAACAGGGTTTCGATCGAGTCGTATATCTCAGTGTCATGACGCGTCTCTATGGACGATATGACTTTCAGAAATACACTCCACGGCGTCCACTTACTGCAACCAGGGCCAGTGACCGTCTCTACTAGGACGGGTGACTTGCTGGAAGGCACTCCATGGGGTCTTTGTGCAAACAGGGTTTCGACCGAGTCGTATATCTCAGTGTCATGACGCGTCTCTATGGACGATATGACTTTCAGAAATACACTCCACGGCGTCCACTTACTGCAACCAGGGCCAGTGACCGTCTCTACTAGGACGGGTGACTTGCTGGAAGGCACTCCATGGGGTCTTTGTGCAAACAGGGTTTCGACCGAGTCGTATATCTCAGTGTCATGACGCGTCTCTGTGGACGATATGACTTTCAGAAATACACTCCACAGCGTCCACTTACTGCAACCAGGGCCAGTGACCGTCTCTGCTAGGACGGGTGACTTGCTGGAAGGCACTCCATGGGGTCTTTGTGCAAACAGGGTTTCGACCGAGTCGTATATCTCAGTGTCATGACGCGTCTCTATGGACGATATGACTTTCAGAAATACACTCCACGGCGTCCACTTACTGCAACCAGGGCCAGTGACCGTCTCTGCTAGGACGGGTGACTTGCTGGAAGGCACTCCATGGGGTCTTTGTGCAAACAGGGTTTCGACCGAGTCGTATATCTCAGTGTCATGATGCGTCTCTATGGACGATATGACTTTCAGAAATACACTTCACAGCGTCCACTTACTGCAACCAGGGCCAGTGACGTTCTCTGCTAGGACGGGTGACTTCCTGGAGAGCACTCCATGGGGTCTTTGTGCAAACAGGGTTTCGACTGAGTCGTATATCTCAGTGTCATGACGCGTCTCTATGGACGATATGACTTTCAGAAATACACTCCACGGCGTCCACTTACTGCAACCAGGGCCAGTGACCGTCTCTGCTAGGACGGGTGACTTGCTGGAAGGCACTCCATGGGGTCTTTGTGCAAACAGGGTTTCGACTGAGTCGTATATCTCAGTGTCATGACGCGTCTCTATGGACGATATGACTTTCAGAAATACACTCCACAGCGTCCACTTACTGCAACCAGGGCCAGTGACCGTCTCTGCTAGGACGGGTGACTTGCTGGAAGGCACACCATGGGGTCTTTGTGCAAACAGGGTTTCGATCGAGTCGTATGTCTCAGTGTCATGACGCGTCTCTGTAGACGATATGACTTTCAAAAATACACTCCACGGCGTCCACTTACTGCAACCAGGGCCAGTGACCGTCTCTACTAGGACGGGTAACTTGCTGAAAGGCACTCCATGGGGTCTTTGTGCAAATAGGGTTTCGACCGAGTCGTATATCTCAGTGTCATGACTCGTCTCTATGGACGATATGACTTGCAGAAATACACTCCACGGCGTCCACTTACTGCAACCAGGGCCAGTGACCGTCTCTGCTAGGACGGGTGACTTGCTCGAAGGCACTCCATGGGGTCTTTGTGCAAACAGGGTTTCGACCGAGTCGTATATCTCAGTGTCATGACGCGTCTCTATGGACGATATGACTTTCAGAAATACACTCCACGGCGTCCACTTATTGCAACCAGGGCCAGTGACCGTCTCTGCTAGGACGGGTGACTTGCAGGAAGACACTCCATGGGGTCTTTGTGCAAACAGGGTTTCGACCGAGTCGTATATCTCAGTGTCATGACGCGTCTCTGTGGACGATATGACTTTCAGAAATACACTCCACGGCGTCCACTTACTGCAATCAGGGCCAGTGACCGTCTCTACTAGGACGGGTGACTTGCTGGAAGGCACTCCATGGGGTCTTTGTGCAAACAGGGTTTCGACCGAGTCGTATATCTCAGTGTCATGAGCGTCTCTATGGACGATATGACTTTCAGAAATACACTCCACAGCGTCCACTTACTGCAACCAGGGGCCAGTGACCGTCTCTGCTAGGACGGGTGACTTCCTGGAGAGCACTCCGTGGGGTCTTTGTGCAAACAGGGTTTCAACCAAGTCGTATATCTCAGTGTCATGACGCGTCTCTGTAGACGATACGACTTTCAGAAATACACTCCACGGCGTCCACTTACTGCAACCAGGGCCAGTGACCGTGTCTGATAGGACGGGTGACTTGCTGGAAGGCACTCCATGGGGTCTTTGTGCAAACAGGGTTTCGACTGAGTCGTATATCTCAGTGTCATGACGCGTCTCTATGGATGATATGACTTTCAGAAATACACTCCACGGCGTCCACTTACTGCAACCAGGGCTAGTGACCGTCTCTGCTAGGACGGGTGACTTACTGGAAGGCACTCCATGGGGTCTTCGTGCAAACATGGGTTCGAGCGAGTCGTATATCTCAGTGTCAATGACGCGTCTCTATGGACGATATGACTTGCGGAAATACACTCCACGGTGTCCACTTACTGCAACCAGGGCCAGTGACCGTCTCTACTAGACGGGTGACTTGCTGGAAGGCACTCCATGGGGTCTTTGTGCAAACAGGGTTTCGACCGAGTCGTATATCTCAGTGTCAAGACGCGTCTCTATGGACGATATGGACTTGCCAGAAAATACACTCCACGGGTCCACTTACTGCAACCAGGGCCAGTGGACCGTCTCTACTAGGACGGGTGACTTGCTGGAAGGCACTCCATGGGGTCTTTGTGCAACTGGGTTTCGACGGAGTCGTATATCTCAGTGTCATGACGCGTCTCTGTAGACGATACGACTTTCAGAAATACACTCCACAGCGTTCCACTTACTGCAACCAGGGCCAGTGACCGTGTCTGCTAGGACGGGTGACTTGCTGGAAGGCACTCCATGGGGTCTTTGTGCAAACAGGGTTTCGACCGAGTCGTATATCTCAGTGTCATGACGCGTCTCTATGGACGATATGACTTTCAGAAATACACTCCACGGTGTCCACTTACTGCAACCAGGGCCAGTGACCGTCTCTACTAGGACGGGTGACTTGCTGGAAGGCACTCCATGGGGTCTTTGTGCAAACAGGGTTTCGACCGAGTCGTATATCTAGTGTCAATGACGCGTCTCTATGGACGATATGACTTGCAGAAATACACTCCACGGCGTCCACTTACTGCAACCAGGGCCAGTGACCGTCTCTACTAGGACGGGTGACTTGCTGGAAGGCACTCCATGGGGTCTTTGTGCAAACAGGGTTTCGACCGAGTCGTATATCTCAGTGTCATGACGCGTCTCTATGGACGATATGACTTTCAGAAATACACTCACGCGTCCACTTACTGCAACCAGGGCCAGTGACCGTCTCTGCTAGGACGGGTGACTTCTGGAGAGCACCTCCATGGGGTCTTTGTGCAAACAGGGTTTCAACCGAGTCGTATATCTCAGTGTCATGACGCGTCTCTGTGGACGATATGACTTTCAGAAATACACTCCACGGCGTCCACTTACTGCAACCAGGGCCAGTGACCGTCTCTGATAGGACGGGTGACTTGCTGGAAGGCACTCCATGGGGTCTTTGTGCAAACAGGGTTTCGACTGAGTCGTATATCTCAGTGTCATGACGCGTCTCTTATGACGATATGACTTTCAGAAATACACTCCACAGCGTCCACTTACTGCAACCAGGGCCAGTGACCGTCTCTGCTAGGACGGGTGACTTGCTGAAGGCACTCCATGGGGTCTTTGTGCAAACAGGGTTTCGACCGAGTCGTATATCTCAGTGTCATGACGCGTCTCTATGGACGATATGACTTTCAGAAATACACTCCACGGCGTCCACTTACTGCAACCAGGGCCAGTTGACCGTCTCTGCTAGGACGGGTGACTTGCTGGAAGGCACTCCATGGGGTCTTTGTGCAAACAGGGTTTCGACCGAGTCGTATATCTCAGTGTTATGACGCGTCTCTGTAGACGATATGACTTTCAGAAATACACTCCACAGCGTCCACTTACTGCAACCAGGGCCAGTGACCGTCTCTGCTAGGACGGGTGACTTGCTGGAAGGCACTCCATGGGGTCTTTGTGCAAACAGGGTTTCGACTGAGTCGTATATCTCAGTGTCATGACGCGTCTCTGTGGACGATATGACTGTCAGAAATACACTCCACAGCGTCCACTTACTGCAACCAGGGCCAGTGACCGTCTCTGCTAGGACGGGTGACTTGCTGGAAGGCACACCATGGGGTCTTTGTGCAAACAGGGTTTCGACCTAGTCGTATGTCTCAGTGTCATGACGCGTCTCTGTAGACGATATGACTTTCAGAAATACACTCCACGGCGTCCACTTACTGCAACCAGGGCCAGTGACCGTCTCTGCTAGGACGGGTGACTGCTGAAGGCACTCCATGGGGTCTTTGTGCAAACAGGGTTCGACCGAGTCGTATATCTCAGTGTCAATGACGCGTCTCTATGGACGATATGGACTTGCAGAAATACACTCCACGGTGTCCACTTACTGCAACCAGGGCCAGTGACCGTCTCTACTAGGACGGGTGACTTGCTGGAAGGCACTCCATGGGGTCTTTGTGCAAACAGGGTTTCGACCGAGTCGTATATCTCAGTGTCATGACGCGTCTCTATGGACGATATGACTTGTCAGAAATACACTCCACGGCGTCCACTTACTGCAACTGGGCCAGTGACCGTCTCTGCTAGGACGGGTGACTTGCTGGAAGGCACTCCATGGGGTCTTTGTGCAAACAGGGTTTCGACCGAGTCGTATATCTCAGTGTCATGATGCGTCTCTAATGGACGATATGACTTTCAGAAATACACTCACGGCGTCCACTTACTGCAATCCAGGGCCATGTGACCGTCTCTGCTAGGACTGGTGACTTGCTGGAAGGCACTCCATGGGGTCTTTGTGCAAACAGGGTTTCGACCGAGTCGTATATCTCAGTGTTATGATGCGTCTCTATGACGATATGACTTCAGAAATAACTTCGCAGCGTCCACCTTACTCAACAGGGCAGTGACCGTCTCTTGCTAGGACGGGTGACTTCCTGGAGAGGCACTCCGTGGGGTCTTTATGCAACTGGGTTTCAACCGAGTCGTATATCTCAGTGTCATGACACGTTCTGTGGACGATATGACTTTCAGAAATACACTCCATGGCGTCCACTTACGCAACCAGGGCAGTGACCGTGTCTGATTGGACGGGTGACTTGCTGGAAGGCACTCCATGGGGTCTTTGTGCAACAGGGTTTCGACTGAGTCGTATATCTCAGTGTCATGACGCCGTCTCTATGGATGATATGACGTTCAGAAATACCTCCACGGCGTCCACTTACTGCAACCAGGGCTAGTGACGTCTCTGCTAGGACGGGTGACTTACGTGAAGGCACTCCATGGGGTCTTGTGCAAACAGGGTTTCGACCGAGTCGTATATCTCAGTGTCAAGACGCGTCTCTATGGACGATATGACTTGCAGAAATACACTCCACGGTGTCCACTTACTGCAACCAGGGCCAGTGACCGTCTCTACTAGGACGGGTGACTTGCTGGAAGGCACTCCATGGGGTTCTTTGTGCAAACAGGGTTTCGACCGGTCGTATATCTCAGTGTCAAGACGCGTCCTATGGACGATATGACTTGCAGAAATACACTCCACGGTGTCCACTTACTGCAACCAGGGCCCGTGACCGTCTCTCTAGGACGGGTGACTTGATGGAAGGCACTCCATGGGGTCCTTTGTGCAAAAGGGTTTCGACGAGTCGTATATCTCAGTGTCAGACGCGCCTCTGTAGACGATACGACTTTCAGAAATACACTCACGGCGTCCACTTACTGCAACCAGGGCCAGTGACCGTTCTACTAGGACGGGTGACTTGCTGGAAGGCACTCCATGGGGTCTTTGTGCAAACAGGGTTTCGACTGAGGTCGTATATCTCAGTGTCATGACGCGTCTCTATGGACGATATGACTTTCATGAAATACACTCCACAGACGTCCACTTACTGCAACCAGGGCCAGTGACGTCTCTGGTAGGACGGGTGACTTGCTGGAAGGCACTCCATGGGGTCTTTGTGCAAACAGGGTTTCGACTGGAGTCGTATATCTCAGTGTCATGACGCGTCTCTATGGATGATATGACTTTCAGAAATACACTCCACGGCGTCCACTTATTGCAACCAGGGCCAGTGACCGTCTCTGCTAGGACGGGTGACTTGCTGGAAGGCACACCATGGGGTCTTTGTGCAAACAGGGTTTCGACCGAGTCGTATATCTCAGCGTCATGACGCGTCTCTATGGACGATATGACTTTCAGAAATACACTCCACGGCGTCCACTTATTGCAACCAGGGCCAGTGACCGTCTCTGCTAGGACGGGTGACTTGCTAGAAGACACTCCATGGGGTCTTTGTGCAACAGGGTTCGACCGAGTCGTATATCTCAGTGTCATGAGCGTCTCTGTGGACGATATGACTTTCAGAAATACATCCACGGCATCCACTTACTGCAAGCGGCCAGTGACCGTGTCTGGTAGGACGGGTGACTTGCTGGAAGGCACTCCATGGGGTCTTTGTGCAAACAGGGTTTCGATGAGTCGTATATCTCAGTGTCATGACGCGTCTCTATGGACGATATGACTTTCTGAAATACACTCCACAGCATCCACTTACTGCAACCAGGGCCAGTGACCGTCTCTGCTAGGACAGGTGACTTGCTGGAAGGCACACCATGGGGTCTTTGTGCAAACAGGGTTTCGATGGAGTCGTATATCTCAGTGTCATGACGCGTCTCTATGGATGATATGACTTTCAGAAAATACACTCCACGGCGTCCACTTACTGCAACCAG